>PJEM01003241.1:136238-170192 GCA_004023845.1 Helogale parvula
GCTATATAACGATTGCCACTTCAGATAGCTGTGAAATTAGGTGATTAACTAGTTGGTACTTAACCTGTTAATTTCTGTATAAGTCTAATTACATGAAATAGAAGTGGGGGTTTTGATTTTTTACTTTGCTTTTCTGTTTGGAGTGTCATTGTAACTACTGTATTGTAAATGACGGAAAATAATTGCATATGTTAAAAAATGGTGTTATATTCAAAAATAAAAAAATAAAAATAAAAAAAAAGTTTTGGGCTTTTTTTATTTGTGTGAGTGTCTACAGGTTTTTGGAGGGGCATTATGGTGTTATCTGCTCCCTCTTGGTGGACATACTTTTGCCAAACTCCATTGAAAACTCCCTGGCCCCTTGCCCAGGTAGGTCGTGTAAAAGGCAGGACTGAATGTATTGTCTTAAAGGAGAGAATTATACATATTTTTCTGGAAAAGGAGATGCTATTGAAAATGTTCCTTTCATGGGAACCTGAAAATTTGGGGAATAAGTAAAGAATTTTTAACTCAGGTTTGAAACAAAACATCCTGTAATAATGATAATTAAGAAGTAATATCAGGGTGCCTGGGTGGCTCAGTTGGTTCAACTTCAACATCAGCTCAGGTCATGATCTTACCATTTGTGAATTCAAGTCCTGCATCAGGCTCAGAGCCTGGTGCCTGCTTTGGATTCGGTGTCTCCCTGTCTTTTGCTCTCTCCTACTTGTTCTCTCTTTCTCTCTCAAAAATAAACATCAAAACTTCTTTTAAAAAGAAGTAATATCTCTGTGGCCTTTTATAGTACAAGTTGTCTTGTACCTACTGACCAGTTAATCATATCACAGAGCTGTTCCCTATGATCTCAGTTGAGCTTCAGAGTAATCAAATGAATAAGAATTATGTTTAAAAACACTTCACACTCGTTGAAATTACTGCCCAGAGAAGCTGTGTAACTTTTTTTTTTTTTTTTTTTTTTGGTCATCCAGCCACAGAGTTACATGTTTTGAAGTCAAATTCACATCTGACAGACTTGTGAGCATGCTCTTGGCAACTGTGCCATGAGCCTCTGCTGACGCTGAACTTGGGGTTGATCTTATGGCTCATCTTACTTTGCATATGGGAAAACTGAAGATCAAAGTAACTAAACACTTTACACTTCCAGGGACACCTGCAGACTTAAACCTAATATTCTGATTCCTGTGCTAAGACTGATTTCACCAGAGAAATGAACCTTTAAAATAGTCCATGGGCTGCATGTGAGCTGGATTAGGTGAAGAAACTAAAGTTTAGGAACTGAGATTAAACACCCACCGGCCATGCCTAGAACATCTTCCAAAGTAGAATGGGTTTCCCTGGAAGACAAAGGGGTTCTGTCTACTTCTCTGTACTCCTCTGTTGCTTTTTCTGAGGAGAATGAAACTACGCTCCCTAGCATTTGGTCCAGTGACCAAAAAGTTCTTGGAGGTGAGTGTGTTTTATCTGCAAATGTAGAGGTACAACTTTCCCTTCAGGAGGAGGTTTTATCTGTTTGTCATTTTCTCAGGGTGTGGGTCAGGCTGAGATGAAACATGTTCAGTAAGTGGGCAAGCATCCTGATCATATTGTAGACTTCCCTCTAAATTCTGTTCCTAGAATCTGATTCTGATTATGAAATTCTTTATTATTTAATTCTATGGTTAAGTGATTAGGGGGGAAAATCAAGGCTGCTTAAAGAAGGTGATCATGCCAATAAGGTGGACAAACACGTTAGGTTGTATATCACAGATCCTATATTATTCATTTAAGCATTTCAAATAGTTGTCAACTTCAAAACTTAGAAGATTTTATGTAAAAATCTAAATTTCTTATGTCTTTCTAAAATGAAAATCAGAAGATCTGACAACTCTGGGCCAATGGTTTCCATGGCAATAATTGACCAAACCTGTGTGGTAGCTTCACCGATGAGTGGGTCATGTGCTCTGTTGTACATCACAATCTCTACCCTCGCCACTAATTATGTTCATTCTGACCCATTTCACTTATCTGAGTTACCTGTCTGGACATTGCAGGTATGTATTTACATTCCAAGTATTCAGATAAAAATCATCACAATTTCAGAGACAGATGTTTTAGCAGTCCAGGGAGAGAGAAGTCAGCAAAGGATAGAGAGCTCAGAGATGTCTTCATAAGCAAATTGGGAATTAAGCTGTCTTATAACAAATCAAGATTTATTGAGGCAATAAAGGAGGGCACTTTCATGGAGGGTGTATAATAAGAGGAGTAAAGTTAAGATAGTGCAAAATTAAATTCTGGTGGACAAAAGACCTACTGCACAAAGTAAAACTTTTAAACATTTATTATAAAATGTGAAACATTATATTTACAATCTTAGGCTTGCAAAGATTTTGCTTTTTAAGCAACATAAAAAAGGACTAACCATAAAGGAAAAAAATAGATAAGTTTGAATCCGTTCAATAAAGAACATCTGTTCATCTAAAGACATCATAAACAAGGTAAAAAGACAAGGAACAGATTTTGAGAAGATATTTGCAATGCGTAAAACTGACAAAAGCTAAGTATCCAGAATTTATAGAGAGCTTCTACAAATCAAAATGAGAAAAAGATAAACAACCCAATGAAAAAACGGGCAAAATATATGAAAATGTCACTCACAAAAGATAAAAGACAAATGGCCAATAAGTACATGAGAATGCACTCAATCTGACATGTTATCAGGGAAAGCAGATTAAAACAATAGAAAACTACTATTCTGCACCCCTAATACTTACATAAATCTACAGTCAAATAACACCAAAGGGCTAGACACAGATATGACAAATTTCAAAATTCCATACAGTGAGAGCTGGTACATTCTTTCAGGGGGCAAATGACAATATTAAATAAATTGTTTTGTGTACATACTTTTAAATATATCTATATTTATTTATTTTTGGGAGAGCGCAGGCTGGGGAGGGGCAGAGAGAGGAGGACAGAGGATCTGAA
This sequence comes from Helogale parvula, assembly GCA_004023845.1. Lineage (NCBI taxonomy): Eukaryota > Metazoa > Chordata > Mammalia > Carnivora > Herpestidae > Helogale > Helogale parvula. The sequence goes on from PJEM01003241.1 coordinate 139,203, forward strand.
GCTGGCTCTGCGCTGACAGGCTGACAGCAGCAAGCCCAATGTGGGGCTCAAACTTATGAACTGTGAGATCATGACCTTAGCTGAAGTTGGAATCTCAACCGACTGAGCCACCCAGGTGCCCTTATACACACTTTCTAATCCAGTAACTTTTGTATGTTCCTTGAAGAAATTTTCACACATATGCAAAAGATGATGTATGCTTGACTGTTCATTAAATCCTTGTATGTGATTGGGAAAAAAGTTGAAAACATCTTAAATGATCCTCAACAGAAAAAGTGATAAGTAAATTATGACATAGTCACAAAATGATAAGCTAGAAGATAGTGGAAATAATTGCACTAATACAACACCTGTCAACTTAGCTAAATCTCCAAAACCTTCAAAAAATCAAAATACAGAAAAATGCACTCAATCAACTATAAAGGCATGAGAAACAAGAGTGAGTAACATGATTGGTTAAAAAAAAAAAAAACCTGTTGCTATAGAAATGGGCTTTATTACCTGGAGGAAAAGAACCATTTTAGATTCATGTGGAAGGTAGTAATTTCTAGTTTCAAAACTTATGTCTGAAGAAATAAGTCTTTTCCAGAGCAGCCTGTCCTGAGAGACAGGAAAATCAGTTGATGTTTTCTTCAGTTTGGACATCTCATCAAGGATAAGAGTTAGGCTCACATAGATCATTCCCTATGACAGACAAACTTCCCTTCTTTGTTCACATGCTTACAATGACCTTACTGCTCTCATGACCCTCTGTCCATGCCTAGCCTCTGCTTCTTGAATACATTCAAACCAGCCAAAAGTAGAGCTCTGAAAATTATACTCGCCTTCTCAGAAACCCCAGATCCTCATTCTCTATTCAGAGGAAAGACTTTAGTCAAAGTCCAGATCCTGTATTCTCTAAGGTTTTTCCCCCCTTCTTTTAGAATAGTTTTTGGTTTACAGCAATATTAAGCAGAAAGTATAGAGAGTTCCCATATCTTCCCTACCCCCACAAACGCACAGCTGACCCCACTATTAACATCTCACACCAGAATGGTACATTTGTTACAAGTGATGACTCTACATTGATACCTCATTATCACCCAAAGTCCTTAATTTATATTAGGGTTCACTCTTGGTGTTACACATTCTTATGGGTTTTAATGTGTGTATATCACACATACTCACCATTATAGCATCATATAGAGTAGTTTTTCTGTCTCCAAATCCTCTGTGCTCCACCAATTCATCCCTTTTCCCCCATGACTCCTGAGAACCACAGATCTTTTTTGCTGTCCTCCATAGCTTTGCCTTTTCCAAAATGTCATACAGCTGGAATTATATCGTGTGTAGTCTTTTCAGATTGGCTTCTTTTGCTTAGCAACATGTATAAAAGTGTCCTCCATATATTTTCAGGTTGATAGCTCATTTCTATTAGCACTGAGTAATATTCTATTATATGGATATACAAGAGTTTATTCACCCATTCGCCTACTGAAGGACATCTTGGTTGCTTCCAAGTTTTGGTAATTATGAATAAAACTGCTATAAACAAATATCCATGTGCAGGTTTTTGTGTAGACATAATATTTCATCTCCTTTGGGTAAATACCAAAGAGTATGATTGCTGAATTGTATGGTAAGAGTATGTTTAGTTTTGTGAGAAACTGCTAATCTCTTTTCCAAGGTAGTTGCATCATTTTGTATTCCCACCAGCAATGAATGAGAGTTCCTGGTGCTCCACATTCTTGTCAGCATTTGGTGATGTTGATGTTCTGGATTTTGGCCATTTTAATAGGTGTGTAGTATTGTTTTAATCTTAATTTCTCTAATGCCATACAATGTGGAGCATCTTTTCATATGCTTATTTGCCATCTGTAATCTTCTTTGATGAGATATCTGTTAAGAACTTTTGCCTGTTTTTCGGTCAGTTTGTTTTCTTATTGTTGAGTTTAAAGGGTTCATTGTATCTTGGGTACCAGTTCTTTATCATATATGTCTTTTGCAAATATTTACTCCCATTCTCATTCTCTGACATTGTCTTCTATAGAGCATTTTTCATTTTAATGAAGTCCATCTTACCAATTATTTTTTAATAGTTCATGCTTCTGATACTGCACAGCCTCTGACTTTTTACTCCAGTTTTACTTTCTACTCTTTCTCAGCTCTTCATCTGTTATGTCAATAGGCCTTTACCATGAACTTCATTGTGATCACAAGGAATCAAGAAGGGCAAGAGAAACCGTAGTTATGCTTACGTAGCTTGTACACCAAAGTAGAGGCAGGCCATAAACACACTGACAAAAAAGAGAATTTCAGAGACTATCAGTGCTATGAAATCTGTAAAACAATATGGTACAGTTTCACTGGGGACCCTAGGCAGGGTGATCAGGAGAGACCACACTGGGTAGATGAAACCCAAACTGAGACCAGTAAGATAGGAAACAATCTTTAAACATCCGTGGGAGGAACGGGTCAGACTCCTCTCCTGTGCTCCCGCCCGAGTACCCTCCCAGCCATGAAGGCATCTCTTCTTCTTCTCTAGCATGTTTGTTTCTACCTGGAACACCTCCACTGATACCTGTCTGTGACAATCCTACTGCACTTCACATGCCACCTTCTCTGTGACATCTCACCTGACTCACTGCATTTAGTGCTATTGATCCTGCCTCTGCCAATCCCTTCAGTAGTAAGGTCAGCATATTCTCTCTGCTAGTTTGGGCTGTTTTGGTTACCAGTGATTGGACCACTGAAATTGTTATAAAGAGAGGGGGGAAGAGGGCATATATTGGGTTAGAAAGCATACCATTAAGAACTAATGACAGATTAGAGCTTCCTAACCTCACCTTCTAATTTTGGTACATGGTGTTTGGAAGCAAAGGTTTCCTATTGATCAAATGAAACAAATTGGTAGTGGCCAGGGCTGACATGCTGGGTTACATCAGTTGGACCTAAAAATATTTCTCAGTACATCGCAGACTATAGGTTATATTCAAGATCATTTTATTAGCCCTTATTCTTTATACATTTCTTGATTTTGTTTTCAGGTGCATGCTTCTAGTCTTTAAGGAAACGTGGAGCATACTTTTCTTCTATTTGCCTTTATGCTTGGCCTTGTGATCTCTTTGGTCAGTGGAACATGGGAATAGGAAACAGGCTCCATTTCTAAGTCTAGGCCGTAAAAGCCCTGGTGTGTTTCCACTTACCTTATTGCATTCCCAGCATCTCAGGAGAGTTTTCTATGAGTTTCCTGCCTCTTCACTCTGGGCCCCAGAATGAACTCATGTCAGTCAGGACTGCCCCCCACCCCCAACTATGCACTATAGACTGCAGCATGAAGTAGGGGGGCAGCAGACTCAACAGCCAGAATCTGATCCATACCATGAGAAATAATGTGTATTGTTGTATGTTACTGTTGGTGCCTGTTGCTTATGTAGCAATAAAATTTAAATATCTATCAAATAATTTTTATTAGGAATAAAAGTAGAAGTGGTTGGGGGGAGTGGTCACCAGAGGAATCGTACTCTAGTTGTCCTAAGGCACAGTGTCATATTCTCTCTCTCTCTCTCATTTTTTTCCCTTTCTCTAGCTATTTCCTTATGCATAAATCAGGTTTAATAAGATTGTTTACTTGAGTTAGCATGGGGAAGTATTTTTGCAATAAAGAATATCACATTATGCTGAATTAAGCCCCAGAAGGAACAACAAAGGTGACAAGACAAAAAGAGCTAAGAGAAAGCCAATGTGGATCAGGATGGTTCGATGTGTTCTCTGGGAGTAGATGACATGCAGGCACAGGTTACTTTCATTCATCGCCACATTGGCCACCTCTGTCTGCCTCTCCCAGGTTTAGAGCATTAGCTTCACAAAGTGTTTTTGTCAAAGAAAGAGGCATTTTGAAGGATTTGTCTCTATCATACCCAGATTATGGTAAGATCTTACCAGATGTTAGTCAAATGAATAAATGAATGAACAAGTAAACCAAACTAGCAATAAACTAATGAATGAAAATTAATAGAAAAGATTACCAATGATAAAAAACAATGATCCCAACAGCAATATAATTTATTAGACACTTAAAATGTGACAGGATTAGAGCTCATGGTTTTCTTCTTTTTCCCATTAAATCTTCAAAATGTCCTATTGATATAAGTGAGATCCATCTCACAAATGAGAACATTAAAGGTTGCACAATTATCTCAGAATGATGTAGGTCGTAGCAACATCCTTCTAGATGTTTCCTGAGACAAAGGAAACAAAAGCAAAAACAAACTATTGGGACTACATCAAAATAAAGAGTTTCAGCACAGCAAAAGAAATAACCAACAAAACTAAAAGACAACCTACTGAATGGGAGAAGATATTTGCAAATAACATATGCGATAAAGGGTTAGTATCCAAAACATATAAATAAGTTATACAACTCAACACAGAAAAAAACAAATAATCCAATTACAAATGGGCAAAAGACATGAACAGATATTTCTCCAAAGATGTACAGATGGCCAAAAGACCATGAAAAGATGCTCAACATCACTCATCATCAAGGAAATGCAAATTAAAACTATCATGAGACATCACCTTACCCTATCAGAATGGCTAAAATAAAACACAAGAAACAACAAGTATTGACAAGTTTGTAGAGGAAAAGGAACTCTTGGACTGTTGGTGGGAGTGCAAACTAGTTCAGCCACTGAGGAGAACAGTAAGGGAGGTTCCTCAAAAAATTTAAAAACCCTACTATCTACTGATTGCACTACTGAGTATTTTCCCAAAGAATATTAAAACACTAATTCAAAGGGATATATGCACTCCTATGTTTATTGCAGCATTATTTCCAATAGCCAGACTATGGAAGCAGCCCAAGTGTCCATGGATAGATGAATTGATAAAGAAAATTTTATGTATATATATATATATATATATATGTGTGTGTGTGTGTGTTTATTTATTTATTTATACTTATAATATAAGTTATATATATTTATATAAGTTTATATATACATATATATATGTCAGCTATAAAAAAATGAAATCTTGCCATGTGAATAACATGAATGGATCTAAAGAGAATAATACTAAGTGAAATAAACAAGTCAGAAAAAGACGGATATCATATGGTTTCACTCATGTGGAATGTAAGGGGAAAAAAAACAAAGAAAAAAATAGATTCTTAACTATAAAAAATAAACAGTTACCAGGGGGAAGTTCAGGGGAGTGATGGGTGAAAAAGGTGAAGGAGATTAGGAAAACACTTATCTTGATGAGCTCTGAGTAATATATGAAACTGTTAAATCACTATGTTTCACATCTAAAACTAATATAACACTATATGTTAACTATGCCGAAATTAAAATCTTAAAAACAATGAAATTGGTAGTAAATGCTAAAAGTGAGATGCAACTCCTACTTTCTCTGTCCCAGGTAAGTCTCAGGCTTTACAGAAACCCATTCACTGAATTACTTTTATTGTTGTGGTTTATTCCCATTCTACTTATGAGACAACATGGGCTTAAAGACATATGTGAGCCTTATTTAAACCACCTGCAAGGACAAGCAGTGGGCAGTGTGGAGATGAGAACTGAGATTTGCTCTATGTAAATTGAAAAATTAAGAGAAACAGATGTGACTCCAAGGCCAAGGGCCCCAATATTGGAAGGAACACCAATACCACACTATGAAATCAGGCTTTGGTGCCCACAGAAGGCTCAGCCATTGTGCTGCCATGCTGACCCTCCCTTCTGAAGGTAGATCTGATTGTATTCTACTGCTTACCTAGACTGCCTCTCTAGGAGAATGTCACTGTCATTATACACTGTGATGCCTGGTAAAGATGAGATTTGATTTCTTCTCAACAAATATTCTTTCTTCTTCTCTTCACTGCCAGATATGCTGAGAATTACACTTCTCAGGCTTTCTTACCCAAGACTAGGATTTCTCAACCTCATCAACTTTATCACCATTAACATTTGCACTAAAATAATTCTTTTTATTTGGGAGGGGGGTTCTGCCTTGTGAATTGTAGGATATTTAACAGTCTCCCTGGACTCTATGCAGTATAGATAATTCTCATGCGTCTCTTGCCATCTGTGGGTTGTAACAGTCAGAACTGTCTAGTTTAATTCAACTACGAATTCCTGTTAAGATTCTAAGATGACCACTAAGTTGGCTCATCAGTCAATTACCCCTTTCTGTGCATGAGTTTCAGATTCTTTCTTGAGAATATGTGTTAATGGAATGGTGATTGGAGGAAAAGAAGTAAGGAAAGACTCATGAATGTGAAGGGGAGGTTTCAGACATAAGGACATTGACTGCTAAGACTTGGAGTGACAAACACTAATTCCCTCTTTCTTACATTTTGCCTTTCCTCTTTGCATTCTAACATTTCCTGTTAATTCACATATATGTGTCTGACATCTTATTAATGAAAAGAATATATTTTTAAATGTTTATTTATTTATTTTTGAGAGAGATCAAGAGTGAGCAAGCAGAGAGAGAGGGAGAAAAAAATCGCAAGCAGGCTCCACACTTAACAGTGTGGAGGCCTACATGGGGCTTTATCTCACAAACCATAACATCATGACCTGAGTCATAATCAAGAGTTGGGCACTCAACTGACTGAGCCACCCAGGTGCCCTTAATTTAGCCAAAAGACTATTAAGAAGCACTCCTATTTATGGTCTTTGAGGGCGCATATCAAAACAAAACACAATTCTGGACATGAAGTTCACTGTTTTGTGACACTTTTGCAGCCCAGATCTTTACTTGCTAATGTGGCCTTGCTTCATCCTACACCAGACTGACACCTAAAAACAAAGACTCTCTTCGAGAGTACTCCATTCTCAGAAACTCACAATTTAGGTGAAAGGCTAACAACACTTAACCTAAAAGTGAACTGTCTGCAATTTCTTTTCCTTAAAAGATAGGGTATTCAACTATTGAACTTCTGTTAAGGACTTAATTATAAGGTACTAATAGATTTGGAAAGCACAGTTTCCCATTTGCTTAAGTTAAAAATGGAGGTTAAGTACTGATTTCTTTGTGCTACCTCAGGCTGTAAATACCATGCTCATTCACATATGTGAAACAACAAAATACACTAAGTCTCAGACTTTCAAAGGTCAGTAGGATGTTCTCAAGGATTCTGTCTCCTTGGGGCAATTTCCTTCACCCTTTCAGCCCTTCAATCATTTGTGTCCCCCCAAGAGTAGGATAAGTGGTTGGCCCCACTTTTACTGCCAGTTATTTTTCAGGGCAGACTTTTTCACATTTATTGGTTCTTAGGGAGAAAAATGCCATGTTGACCATAGAAATACCATTCTTTGTCCATATCACATTTCATTGATATTTCCATTCACAACTGGAGAATTTCCCACTTGGGGACATTCTTCTTAGGAAAAGGGTGGGTGAATTGCTATTGACAGTATTTTCCTTCAGGTAAGAGAGTTACTTGTCATGAATATTCTAAGAAGCTCTAATGAATAAAAGAACTCCTATGCATTTAGAAGGCACGGATCATGCCTTATGTGCCCGATTCTTCATATTCCTTTCTATTTATTCTCAATTTATCTTATATGTTTTCACATGTTCTCTTTGGTGTAGAGTCATGAGGTTTGTTTATCAGGCATTATCTCCAACTTATAGGTGAAAAAGCTGGAGCTCAGAAGGATAAAATGACTTGCCCTGCTTTAGGGAAGCATGCCTCTCATTTATGCCTCAAATGGAGCTAAAAATGGAGCCTCTCAAACTGGAGGCTAAGGTCTGAAATCAAGGTATTGGCAGGATTGGATCCATCTGAGGGCTGTGAGGGAGAACCCATTGAACAACACGGGTTTGTTTGAACTGTGAGGGTCCACTTAAAATGTATTTTTTTAAATAAATACAATACAGTAGCGTAAATGTGTTTTCTCTTCCTTATGATTTTCTTAATAACATTTTCATTTCTCTTCTCTATTTTACTTTATTGTAAGAATATAATATATAATAAAAATATGTGTTAATTGACATTTTATATTATTGGTAAGGCTTCTAGTTAACAGTAGGCTATTAATAGTTAAGTTTTGGGATAGTCAAAATTTATAGGTGGATTTTTAACTGTGTGGGAGATTGACGCTCCTAACATCCCTGTTGTTCAATGGTCAACTGTGTATTAAACAATGTGGACAGCAGTGGAGAAAATTGGGACATGGATGAAAGTGCTCCAGGGACAAAATGCAATTTTTACAATTTATATAATAATTTTATACTTATGAAAAGGTTAAAAGAGTTCTCTGCATCCAGATTCTGCAAATGTTATAAAGGAGTTGCAGGATGGATACAAACATGTCACGTGTCTCCTTAATTCCCTATTATTCATTTTCCAGCATTTACTCATAATTTCTCCCTTCTCTCTCTCTTTCTCTTCTGTTTATCTGTTTGTCTTTCTCCACTTCCATATTTCACACACACGATACTATAACATTCTTCTTGCTGGATTCTACTACTGATAATCCTTATGCCATATACATTTATTTCTTCAACAAATTAGTCTTGAGGGTTTTTACTAGGGTAATATTAATCTTTTCTCAACAAGAACTTGGCTATGTTTTTACCTTATACATGAACATAAAAGTTCAATTAATTTTCAAATTATTGAGCACTGAACTCTGCTATTACAAATTAGATGTTAATTAATGCTCCTTTACTTGCTCATTTATTTGTAATCTTCTTTTTTTCCCCTCCCCTGTCAGGGCCCAGAAAAATGTGAAAACTCCATTAATTATTTTTACTAACTCATTGATGGGTTATAGAACAAAGTAGTAATTTTGAAAATTATAGTTACCCAACACCTACATTCTTAGAAAGATGAAATATTCTGAAGGATATTGTTAACTAGATAGCAATTAAAAATTGTAAGAAAAAATGCTTCATGCAAGATCTGTGATAATTTTAATCATTTTCTGAAATTTATAAACAGTTTTTTAAAGGACACATCTAACCTTGAGATTCCATGAAATTACAACTGGTGAAATGTAATATATTATTCAATATGTTTTGATATAATGATTATTAGAAGATATCTAAAAATGAGCATATTTAGGGAAATTAAAACTTACTGATTATATAACACTTGTATTTCATAGTTTTAACAACTATGATCTAAAGTTATGTTATTCCCATTTTGTAGATGAGACAGCTGAGGATTGGAATTACTCAAAATTTATACTCCTTTAATGGGAGAGTTCCAGGCAGAGTGACCCATGTGAAAATGGAAAGCCAAAGGAATGTGGGGAGCTGAAAGAACTAAAGGAAGACCAACATGCCCGGACTGTAAATGTTGCGGGAGAGTGGTCTGATTTGAGGCCAGGGAGATAGGAAGAATGGCACATGCAGGATTATTTGGGAAATTACAAGCACCTTGGACTTCAGCCACCATGTTTCAAGATCATTCTTGCCAGAGTGTAAAGAATGGCTTAGAGGGGACAAGTGGGAGACAAGATGCAAAGCAATTGCAGAAGTCTGGGGAGGATGATGGTGATGACGAAGATGATGATGGTGATCCTGCTGCTGATGGTGATGATGGTGACAACAGTGATGGTGACTATGGTGGTGATACGATGACAATGATGGTGGTGATGATGATGATGATGATGACGACGATGGTGGTGATGATGAGGTGATGATGTTGATGATGATAATGATGATGAAGATGACATGGACTACGGAAGAGGAGAGCTGAATTTGCTAGAAGGTTACTAGGAAAATGGTAGGAATCAAGGGCAAGGTTGATGATGAGGGAAAGAAAATTAAGGATGACTGCCTCCTTTTCAGATCTGCTCAACTGCCTGGAAGGCAGAAGGGAGCACTGAAGAAAGAGAATTTAGCAGAGATTTTTCTGAATTTGTTCTATGGCATAAAGAATTGAACTGAGACATGTAGAAAATGTTTTTGAATGTACAGATATGGAATTCAGAAATGTCAGGACTGGGGACACGAGTTTGAAAGCAAAAGTAAGGAATATTTTTAAAATTGATTTCAGTGTTTATCAAAGCGCTCTTTAGACTACTCATGTCAGAAGGCCCTGCCTATTTATTTCTTAAGACAATGCTTTTCAGGCTTTAATATGCATCAAAATCACCAAAGTACAATATAGTGATGGAGATGAAAGTTCTAGATTCCATCTGCTTTAGTTTGAATCAGCTTGGACACTTTCTAGAATAAATTTGGATAACTTCATCTCTATGCATCAGCTTTTTTCTCTCTCTATAAAATGGAAATAATAATACCTCATTGGATTTCTTGAAGATTAAATTTAAGAAATAAGAAAATAATTGAGTCAACCAAATAAATTGGCTTATATAATAAAGCCTTTAGGACACTTAGTGGCATTTGACAATCAGCTGCAAAATGTTAGGCTACGCATTATTATTTTCCAGATAATTTATTAAAATACAGATTCATGGGCCTCCAACTCAAGATTTTCATGTAAATGTCAAGTTACAGGATGCGATGAACATTTTCATGTGGATTTGGCTGTGTTTGGGACTGGAGCTAGAGGAAAAATAGAATTTAGTGATTCTGGACATAATAATCCTGGACCCTACCACATTTATTAAATCACATGTTTTTTGTTCAGAGGCCAATGAATCTGCATTTTTAAACAAACTCACCAAATCTTAGTAATGCTGATCTATGTCTATGCTTGAAAGGGGTAATATTAGACAAAATTTTGTGATACTTATTGGGTCAGGGCCAAATATCCACCATCATGCAGTTCCATGCATTAGTTTGCAGCAAAGTGATTTGGCAGGCCTGTGTGAGCATTGCATGCCCAGTATGAACTATTCTTGACCAATAGAACATAAATGAAAGTGATGTTTGTCACCTGTGAGACAATACTTCTAAGACACAGTCACGTCTTTGCCACATTCTGTTTCCCCCTCTGCTCGCCAATGTAGATAACAAACTCTAGGTGATACAATAGCAAAAAAGATGAAAGAAATCTAGGATTGAATTAATAATAGTAGGTTAGTCAGCTGTTACATGAATGAGATAAAAAGATTGCACAAATGAGGGAAACAACTTCTAATATATTAGGGAAATGTTGGAAATTACTTCTTAAAGCAGTTGGTACCACACTATTTACTCCTCTGACACATGAGACTTCTTCTCTAAGGCAATATTTAACAATAGCTTCTTGAAGAACAGTATCATTGGAATATTAGAATTAATGTGTCTATTCTTATGATGCAAAGAATAAGAAGATCTCTTGTTTGGTTCTTGGAACATAATTCTGTATCTGAACAATCTCAATGATTCAGTTATTACTGGGTGCTTTTGTTGTTGATTTATAGTTATTATGAAAAGGGTGTGCATTTGGAGGAAACTTTTGCATTTTCCTTCATAAAATTTTAATGTAAATTATTGAAAATTGGTAGCTTTCTGTTTAGTATCGCTATTCTTTCTTCTTAGCTCAGGAAACATCTTGGTGGGTTTGTTTCCCTGAAACTAGGAGATGGGTGTCTATTATGCATCTCTTCAGTCAACCAAGCGCCTGTTTTTATAAAATACAAGAATGCTGTTTGTATCTGGGTCATTACTTAAAGTAATAAAAAAAATAAAGACATTGCCAACGAATGTAAACATCAATACTCATGAATTATTATTCTTTAAAAATGTTGGCTAAATTTACATATAGATTAAACTTCGAATTTATGAAATGTGATTTTCTTTCAACCTGATGGCTTAATGCCACTGGTATTTTTTGAGTAAGGTTCTTGCACAGAATGCTGTACATTTTCCCATGTGACTGAGGAACACGCAAGACCTCATCACTGGCAGACCTCTTGGCATTAAATTGCAAATTGAATTTGAGAGGGCAGAGAAAAGATGTGTTGGAGAGTGACTGAGGGCTGGAAATTAAAACTACGTGGAGCTAACACATGTTCCTGAGAAACTCATAATGAAGCTCCCTCCTCTTGAAAGGGGGTTTGCAGAGAGCAGGTTATATTATTGAGGGCATATATTTGATACAGCTTTTGTTCGATGCCAAGTCAACTCTTTCTCTTTCTGGAGAGGATGTCGATCTCCTTTCCCGGAGGTTTATTAACTGCACACAAGCACATTCACACCCAACACCCCTAGGCTGGGCCCTTACTCTCACATAGCCTGACTGTGGGTAGAAATGAAACCAGACCCTCATACTTCACTTTGACTTTTAGTGCTTCATACACTAAGGACGTTCACTTGCAACTTTGGTGACAGAATGTAACTTCTCTGGCAGATCCCCCAACATTAAGTTGCAAATTGACTTTGAGATGCAGCAAGAGGATGCGGCAGAAAGTGACCAAGGACTGGAAATCAGAATGATGTGGAGTTAATACCTGTGACCTGAGAAACTCATAATGGTCCTTCTTGCTTGCTAATGAGGGTTTACAAACAGCAGGTTTAATTATGGAGGCTGTATGTTGGTGTCAGTCTTTGATCAATACTGATTCAGTTTGTTCTCTGTGTGAAGATGACTCTCATCTCCTTTCCTGACAGCCCAACGCGTGCAGGCGTGTGGGCTCACACACACAGACACACAGACACAGACACACACACACACACACACATATCTCTCCCACGTGGCCTGCTCTAGCTAAAAGAGAAACTAGATCCTTCTTCCTTCTGTTTTCACCTTGATTCTTTCATGCTTTACATACCAATAGCTTTCCCATTGTGATTTTCATGACAAAACCAAACTTTGGTTTCTTTCTTTATCCTGTTACTTTTTCCCAATGGCATGTGATTTAACACAGATCATTGGCCTCTCAAGAAATAACCATTGTTAACAGGACCCACACATGTTGTGTTCCTCCTACCTCTCCCACTCTTCTTTGACACTGACCCAGTCTATTGTCCTCTCCAAACATTACTTTTCCTCAATTGTTAAAAGAACGTTTATAATGGATTGTACCTTCCCAAGTCAGGTTATCATAATGTCTCTTTTATAAGTCTGTGTCTGTAATGTAAAAGTTTCTTCCAAATGCACAAATATTAGCAAATCAATTAGCAAGTTTTGAGTACTATGTGATTTCTCAAAATATGGTTCCCAGCCCAGCAGACTCATCTCAGTGCCAGTTGAATATTGAGATTCCTAGACCTGACTCCAGACTCAGAGGAAAAGAAGGCCTAGAGCTGGTTGCTGAAAAACTGATCCCAAGAAACCCTGGCAATCATCTATATGTGAGAACCGCTGGTCAGTATATACCTATTACAGTGGGAGTTTTAAATGGGGCACAAATAAATAAAGTTCTCATAATAAATGGTTTTCCATTTTGATAAATTAAATGAGAATCCCTTCATCTTCCACCTTACTACACCCATATCCCGAGCCATTTTTTGCTGGAACTCAACAGAACCAGCTCCAACGCTTCCCCCAGAGCTGGGAGAGTGTTAAAACACAGCTCTAGTGGGTACATAAGCGTGTGCTTTAAACCACTGCCAATTCCCCTTATAAGTTGAAAGTATACCTTATGAATAAATAAATTAGAAAATCAACAAAAAGCCAATGAGTTCTAAAAGGAGCCTTGAGTCTTTATTCCTCAGATCTATGGGTAACTATGAAATTGGCAAAGTAAGCCATAGTTTTTGCAACCTGCCTCAGAATTATCGCCAGCTCCACAAAGTAGGTGTGAAACGAAAGCCTTTCCATGTGGGAGAGTATTATCTCTTACCAGTTCCAAGCCAAAAGCTACAGTTAAAATACCTTATTCATTATCCTCACTTTTATATGTGTTTTAACACCTGCATGATGTGATTCTCTTTTATTCCCAGGGTCCATATTGATCAGTGCTGTATTACTGATTTTTGTTTTTCATTAAATTAGAAACAAGCATCACTACAGTTTATAAATCCCTACAAGTAAAGAGAGAAGTGTTTTGTGGAGTGAGGAGGAGGTATGAAAAATGCTTTCAAATTTCCTGATTTTTCTGATGATTCTGTGTCTCTTGGTGTACTACAAAGGACTTGAGATGGACTGTTATGATTCTAACCTGGAGCATCTTGCTGAAAATTACTCCAACCATATCATACGATTCTGTGTATTTTGACACAGGTATGTTTTTTGTGCACACACGCACACAAACACAATCACTCGTTCACCCCAGTTTGTGTGGAAACCAGTAAATCATTGTAGGAAAGCAAACCTCATGACTGACTTGCCATATTAGATTCTATGAAACAAAGGTTTAAATTCTACTTGTATTCAACATCAGCCTAACTCCTATTATTTTATTATCTTCCCTGACAGCCAAAAGTCTAACTTGTATTTGTTGGTTTTATTTAATTTTGCTTCCTTTTGTTTGTGATAGATAGGACTAATACAAGGAAGAAGTTTTTACCAAAACAAATAATGAATGGATAATATTATCTTGTTTTGTTTTTCTATATTCATCTCCCTCAACCTTTTGCTGCCTGTGTCCCTTTCTGCAAATTCTATGAGCTAATGTTTATTGGACAATTAATATGTTCCAAGCCTTGTATTGTGTGTTTTATGCACATTATACTTCATCTGCACAAATACCCAGAAGAGGTGCTTGAATTTAAAAAAGGAAATAAGTTACTCAAGGTCATGAAGCTAGTAAATGAGAGTCAGTTCACTTACTCATTGGTTCATTCATTCACTAATTCCACTGATATTTACAGCTCACTTACGGACCACAGACCTTGGTCCTGGGACGCAACAGTTAAATAAAGGACATAGCCTCTACATCATGGAACTTTTATTCTGGGAGGCAGAAGGACATGCACACACACACACATACACACAAACACATGTATATGGACTATAAATGCAGTGGAGAAAAATTAAACAAAATAAGGACTGGAAGATGATGAGGGTAATGTGTTAGTTTGCGTTCGGTGATCAATGATGGCATTTATGAGAATGTGGTATTTCCATTCAGAGAACTGATAATGTGAAGGAGAGGACCATGTGGGTATTTGGGAGGTCTGACAATCTTAATATAGCCTATAAATCCCTGTGGGATCTCCTTCTTACCTTTCCTTCTAATCTCATTTTCTGCCATTCTGAACATTCTTGTATTTCTCTTTTTTTTCTTAATAGACTATGGACTCAGTTAACTTAGAATTTTCATCTGTGCCATCCTTTATTTCCTCCTAGAATCTCCTCCACTTGGATTCTTCCCAGCTGTTTTGTGCTCCTTTGTCATGGGATGTGTGTCCTGGTAACATACGATTCAAAAGTTGAAATTTATCTGCTCTTACTTCCTCTTAAAGTGCAAGACCTATGAAGGAAGTAGTATATATCCAAAAGAATTGAAAACAAGAATTTAAATAGATATTTATACAACAGTGATCATCGTAGCAGTATTTACAATAGCTAAAAAGCAGAAAGAACCTAGGTATCCATCAAAATATGAATGCATAAACAAAATACAGTATACTCTTGCTATGGAATATTATTCATCTGTGAAATGGAATAAAATTCTGATGCATGCCACAACACGGATGAATCTTGAAAATATTATGGTAAGTGAAGTCAACCAGACACAAAAGTGCAAATATTGTGTGCTCCCATTTACAGGAGTTACCTAAAAAGATAAAATGACAGAAACAGAAAGTAGAACTGAGGTTACCAGGGGCTACAGGGGAGGAATGGGACATTATTTTTTCCTGGATACAGAATTTCTGTTTGGGATGATAAAAATATTCTGGAAAGAGATAGATGGTTACACAACATTGTGACTGTACTTAATGCCACTAAATTGTACAATTATATAGTTAAAATGGTAAATTTTGGTATGTATGTAAATTTTGGTTACAATATTTTTCAGTTTTTACTTATTTACTTTGAGAGGGACAGAGTTGAGGGGGGAAGCAGAGAGAGAGGGAGAAAAAGATTCCCAAGCAGGTTCCACACTGCCAGCAAAGCACCCAATGTGAGGCTCAAACCCACTAACTGTGCGATCATGACCTGAGCTGAAGTCAAGAGTTGGATGCTCAGCCAACTGAGCCACCCAGGCACCCTGGTTATGAAAATTTTTAAAGGCCCATAAAGGAAGGCTCTTTTATTATTTCACCATTTATTCCAGTATCTGACACACCCAGGAAGTACTCAACACACATTTCTGGAATGAATGAGCCAATATTAAGTCCACTTCTGTGTCCAGAGCCCATCCATGCTCTTACTCACTGTACAGTGACTTTCTAAGTGTGTTATGCCTGCATCTTCCAGGTGATTTCAGGTAGAACTTATATACAACATGGTGTATTTCACATGGTACAGAGCCATAATACCATGTAACACACCACGTTATATAACGGGGAGAAAAAATGTACACACTTTAAAATTCTATTTTTATATTCCTGTGATCTTTATCAAGGAACAAGCCTCACTTTTTTTGCTATAGCTCAACATTTGTTAATCTTTCTCTTTCTTTCCTCCTTCTTTCCTCCCTTTTCTGGTAACAGGAAACATCCCTTTGTCAACAAGAAACATCAAACTTAGAGCCCTTTCTCTTCTTTTCTTTCTTTTCTTTCTTTCTTTCTTTCTTTCTTTCTTTCTTTCTTTCTTTCTTTCTGGTGAGCAAGGGAGGAGCAGAGAGAGAGAGAAAAAGAGAATCTGAAGTAGGCTTCATGACCAGTACAAAATCTGACACAGGGCTCAACCTCACAACAGTGAGATCATGAGCTGAGCCAAAATCAAGAGTCAGATGCTCAGCCAACTGAGCCATGCAGGTGCCCCTTAGAGCCTTTTTATGAGCAGTGGCATTTAGCTAGAATGTCATCATATAATCTTTACTGTTGTTACTCTAACTTTTTTTTTAAGATTTTTGTCTTTAAGTAATCTCTACACCTGACGTAGAACTTGAACTCACAACCCTGAGATCCAGAGTTGCAAGGTCTACCAACTGAGCCAGCCAGGCACCCCTATTCTGACTTTTTAAATCTAAAAGTAATCCTGACTTTTTATAGATGGTTCTACTAAAATGTTTACATAAAAATATTTAATTAAGTTAAAGAAAATGGATGTTGCAATGATAGATAATGGATTCTTGCAAGAAAACAATGGTATTATAAGAATGGCTGGGGTGACCAAACAGTTGTCCCAGTCTCTGAAGAGTGTACATCAGTGAGCTTGGGTATGCTTTTCTCACCATAGTTGGTGTCTGCCTCTCTCACTCTGGCCCCGTCCTCTCCACATTGTGGGCTCCGTAACTGCCCCTCTTTCTGATGCTCCTGTCTGCCACTCCATCCCCTACCTCCCCACACTGGTGCATCTTAGACTATGTCTTTGCTTAGCTGTGACATCCACACTAGGCCTGGAGGTGGGACAGAGTACTGTTTGAGAGTGACTTTCTATGTGGCATCATTGCTGTTTGTTTCCTGTTGATCCATGATGAACAGTTAATAGCTGCTTGCTTTATTTACCACCTCCAACTCTGTCCCTGAAAACTCCTAAACTTTGCCCCATCCTTCTATAATTTCCAGAGTTGATTCCTAGTGAATGCAGACAGTGGTCACAAAATTACAAAGGGCTAACAACCTGTATCATAGAGGAATATTACTCTTTTTTTAAGTTTATTTATTTATTTTGAGAGAGCTGGTGTGGGGGAGAAGCTCCACTCCCAAGCAGGTTCCACTCTGTCAGTGTAGGGCCCAATGCAGGGCTTAAACCCACCAACTGTGAGATCACGGCCTGAGCTGAAATCAAGAGTTGGACACTTAATCAGTTGAGCCCCTGAGGCTCCCTGAGGAATATTACTTTTCACTGAAGTGCGTTTCTTGGTTTTATCACAAACACACACACACCACCACCACCACCACCACCACACTGCCCCTTTTATGAGTTAGAATTTAGACCAAACCACAGGTCTAGATATCAGATGAGGAAAGATGAGCTGTTTTTTTTTTAATGTTTAAGTTTATTTATTCATTTCGAGAGAGACAGAGCAAGCTGGAGAGGGGCAGAGAGAGAGAGAGAGAGAGAGAGAGAGAGAGAATCCCAAGCAGGCTTTGCACCATCATCACAGAGCCCGATGCAGGGCTCGAATTCATGAAACATGAGACAATGAGCTGAGCTGAAACCAAGAGTCAGACACTTAACCAACTGAGCCGCCCAGGTGCCCCAAGATGGGCTGTTTTAACCTGCTGGGTGATTAACTGAGTCCTCCCTTGGGAAGGAGGTTCAGGACACTCCTCATGGGGTGGGGACTATGGGAATGAGTCATGAGAGGTGTATGTGTTTGTGCAATCTAATTTCTGGAACAAATCCACTACTTCCTTCTTTTCCTGTATCCAGCAACAGGGTGACAGAGTGGACGACAGGGGAAAAAGAGCTTGTCCACACAGTTCTACTCCTAAGTCACTTTTCGTCTGAAGCCACTATAATAAAATTATTTTAAAAAGTCTAAACTGCATGTTTACTAACGCAGGGCTAGGCCTATGCAGAGAAGCACAGAAAGGAGGTGGGTTAGACACATAGCATAAAAAGCCTGAACTCCAAATTTTTCCCCAAAAGGCTCATTTCTATTGAAAGACAGACAGTCAGGCACACACATGTGCGTGCGTGCGCGCGTGCGCACACACACACACACACACACACACACACACACAGACACTAACTAAAGCACAGATGCCTTCTGAACTAATCTCCAAGGAGAAATTGAAGCATCACTGCAGACAGCTCGATGCAACAGGCTTTATATTTCACAGAAACCAAGACGATCAGCAAAGCCCTGGAGAGAACAGACACCCCCTCTTCCAGCCACTGTGCTCCCATAACTAATGGGAGAGGGGTCCAGGCTGCTAGGTTGTCCCCTGCCATTTATCTGCACAAGCTGGGTACCAGTCTGCAACCTCACTTCTTTCCTCTGGCCCCACTTTAGTGAGACAAATCTATTCCTGGGCTCTGCTGTTTCCTAAATTTCAACCCTGCTATAGGGCATCTGGCAGTGGAGTCATATGAGTCTGTAACTGGGCTACCAATCCCAGTATTCCCTTTCTGTCACAGATGATTAGTGGAATGACATATTCGTCCCTGGTGCAGTGTTAGGCCTGCTTCCCACTGACGTCTAGTATCTCATAACTTGCATGGCTCACTGGCTCACTTACACATTATTTAAGACAGTCTTGGTCCCGTTTGCATTTTTCCCATTTTAAATCTTAGGTCAATGTCTCTGTGGCTTTCTCTTCCTACCACTTGCCTTAAAATTGTTTAGCTCTAGTGAACGGTACCTGTGAACATCCCTATTTGTGGGGAGCGGCAAAGATCTCGGCTGCTTGGCCATTTGCTAGCCGGATTTGTCACTCCCTGAAAGGAGTTGCAAAATAGGCAGGGGAGCGCCACTCCCAGTCAGAGAAGCCAAAAGACCAAAGATCAACTGCCTGCAGGCAGGGTGGTAACGGCCCCTCAGGCGCTGTGCTAAAACACTTTAGTCTGGTTCCTCTTTTACTCCAGTCTTAATCCCTTAACCCTGTTTCCTAGCAACTGACGTAGGTCAGCTGCTTTGTTTTTCCTGCCTTGAAACCTTTATAAGAGACAGTTTTCTCAATAAAGCTCTCTCTTTTTTGCCTGATCAGAAACCGTGAGTTGTGTCTTTACTCTCTGTGCATCCCCTTTCCTGCCCTTTCTCTCCCTCCCTCAGGAAAAGAACCCAGGAGGACTCACCGCCCCGCAGGCCGGAGCGGCCGGGGCGAGACACGACACCTATTGTCAGAGGAGAGAGGACGGGAAGAGCCCTTCTCTGAGGCTTCTCTGAGTCAGGGGCCTGGGTCTTCTCCTAATCAATGTATCTCTAACTTCTGAATAATCTTGGAAGATTCCCTAACTTTTGACAATCTCATTTTCTTTTACTTGACACATGTAGCAATAAGCCTTACTTTCCCATGTTATTGTTAATATGATAAGGTCCTAGTTAGAAAATACATGTGAAAACTTATATTATTAATTAATAAACTTAGTTTACTTTTTGTAAAAAATCATTTTTTAATTTTATAGCCATATTATCTTTGTTAACTACATTTGTTAAAGTAATACTTGGCATCGTAAAATTTAATCTATGGATTTGTGAAGAAAAGCTATAGTTTATGCCCCCTGCTTATAGGCTGTACCCCATTCCCTGAGAAGTTTTATTTTAATAATTTCTGGCTTTTAATTTTAACGATTTATTTTTAAGTGTTTTGGTTGTTAACTCATAGGTTTTAAGCAGTATTCTTAAAACTCTATGTATTAAATTTAGACCTAATTGTCTTTACTTTCTATATTTCTCCATCTCATTTTCTGAGAACACTTCTAAATAGTTCCCTAACCCAAACTTGTGTCCAAAAGAGAAACTGAGTAAAAGGACAAGGAGAAACATTTCCCCATTCCTTCTCCTGCATCCTAATGCTCCTACGACAGCATTCAGCATTATTTTGCCCACCCAGAAAGAGCACTGACCTGAGACCAAACGTCAGCTGGGAGCAGTCACAGATGGGGACATCGATGAAAACTGTGTGACAGCTATTAATGCATTATTTACTTATTCAGTGGTCACATAACATAAGAAGAATCACTCAGGATCCTCTTCCTGAATAATAGCTTGCCAAGAACACAGAAAATAGCTTGATGCCCTCCTCAGACAAAATTGAACCATCTTTTAGTTGCAATGAGAGTTGCTTTGACAATCACACGTCATTTCTTTTTTTCCAGCCTCTGTCTGTACTTTAAACAGCAGCACAATTGGACTTGGATTTCTGCAACTGTCAGCGTGAATGAGATGGAGCATGAATTCCATTGCTTTATCTTGATGCATTTGGGGTCTGTTTTCTAAAGTAATTATTCATAAGATGTAGCACTTCACTTTGTGTCTCCACAGCAGTGGATGAAGACTCACTATAAATCAATACCCTATTCTTATCTGGAATTACATAGGAAGAGAGCCTTGAAGATGATTGGAGGTGTTTGAGAGAAGGAAAGATTTTTTACAAGGGAAAGTGAAAAGGACCACTTAGCTTGTAGTGGAAAAGGTTCAGGAGAAATGGTGCCAAGTAATATAAATGAAGGGCCAATATCAAGAAAATTAATAGAATATCCCTGTTGGCTGGAGAGTGATAAATAGAAAAATACATTTAATTTGGGTTAAAGCAAAACTTTTGGTTAGGTACAACACTTAATCCGTAAGCCTCTTGTACCATAGCACTAGGTATAAAAGTCATCTTCACTACAATAAGTAATATAATGCTGATATGTAAGAAGAAAAATAACAGCAATTGATAGGTAAATTAGCTCAAGAGATTCCTCTTCTACTACCAAGTTATAAAGCTACTATAGTGATAAAGACTCACTTTCTGTCTGATTTTAGAAATATCAGTAAAAAGGGTCGCCTGTTTGACTTAGTCGGTTGAGCATCCAATTTCGGCTCAAGTCATGATCTCATAGTTTCCAAGTTCAAACTCCATGTTGGGCTCTGTGCTGACAGGTGCCGACAGCTTGAAGTCTGGAGACTTCTTCAGATTCTGTATTTCCCTCTCTCTCTGCCCCTCCCCACACTTGTTCTCTGTCTCTCCTGGTCTATCAAAAAATGAATAAATGTAAAAAAATTAAAAAAAAGAAATATCAATAAGCAATGGCATACAGCATGTCCTAAAGAGAGTACATAATATGAAGTACTAACTAGCTGTCTTCCATTTGGATTGTGCTTTTAGGGTTTTAATACACTTTTACATTTCCTCCAAATTTGAATCTCAAGAAACTCTGTGAAGTAATATTTTCTAAATAAAGAGGAGCTTGAGGCTCATGGGATATACATAATTCATCCAAAATCAGATGTGAGGTCAGCAGCTAAGCCTGGATTCAAACCTCCTTCTCTTTAACTTCGTTTTATAATATTCAACTAGAAGGGGAGCCAACCAATCTCTCTTTAAATCTAAATTCCATACTGTGTCAACTAAAAGTAAATCTTTGAAAAAAATATGTATTGGTTAAGACTGTTAAGAACTGTAGCATTTCTCTTGCTTTTCTCTTTAGCCAATCAAATCCATGTGAGATACCTTCCCCCAAGAAGTCTTTTATAATACTTCTTACTCCACTCAAATACTCCCAATATATTTCACTCCTAGAATCAATGAGAAGGAATTGGTTGTTTTGATTTAATCATACAGTATATCGACAACTCTTCCAACATATTATTGACATAATAGGGACTCAAATCTTGCTTTCCCACCTATACATGGATGATTTTCTACCATTTACTTAATTGTTCTAAATTTCTAAACATTGTTCTTATCTGTAAAATGTTAACTAAATATACTTCCCTGTTGTGGTTAACCAAAAAAAAAAAGTTTTGTCTGCTTCCTTCACCCATAAGACTTATTATAGTAGACCTACTAATGAAAAGATCTCACCCCTGGGCCTAGGGTTTGGCATGTGACCTAGGACAAGACAACCAGGAACTCCACCTCCATGGTTGCAGTATTTGATAGGATGATCAGCCAATGTCTTCCTTACGCCCTCACTGGTGGTGTAATCATAGCAAGCTGTCTGCTGTAGCTGCCTTTGTGCATCTTGTTTATCACAGGGAGGAAACGTGTCTATGGAGTAGAAGAGAGTAAAGCCAAAGCCTAAAAAGTCAGTGGGCAGAGAAAGAGTAGGCCTAATCCACCAATTTCAACAGAATCTTTACCAGTAAACCACTTTCATTTCATTATTTTTAATATTAATTTTACGTTTTATTTTTGCTTACTCAACCCTGAGCTTTTAGACTTTTTTATTGATAATTTGAAAAGTTGTGATTAAGGGAAATATGATAGAGTTACTGTGAATAATGAGGTGATAAGTGAAAAGTGCCTAGCACAAAATTTTACACATAGGAAAAATAACTTTACTCTCCATCTGATATCATTTTACTGAGGCTCCTAGAAACTATGTAATTAGCCCAAGATCAAGCAGTTAGAGGGTCACAAATTGGGTTTTAACTAAGGTCTGCTTGACTCCAGTGTCTATGTTCCAAGGCACTGGTTTGCTGCTCTATTGATTTTTCTGTCATCTGGTGGCAGTATTGTTGGGTATATAGTTGAGTAATCTTGTTCCTTCCTCAATTGTCTCATCATTTTTCTTATTATTCTTAGGAGGCCCGATGCTGGTGCAGCCCCATCCATTACAGACAAATAGGCTTTCTAACCCTCAAAGAGAAACCTTCTTGTCTCAGATGGAGTGAAAGATTCTAAGTCTAGAGAGATCCATGGAGAGTGGCTAAAACCCTGAAGATGTCTTGGCCTTGTTCTCCATTCTGCAGAACGTACCCACGCTCCCCAGTCCCTGGGTTTATCACTACACTCAAGGCAAAAGGATTCATCTGACACCAAGATCCTTCTATGTAAATTGTTTTTCAACTCAGCTAAGTAAACTTTCAATTGGCTGTAGGGCTGCCTTCTGGATAGAATTCTCCCAGGGGCTGTTCACTCTGTGTGTTTGGGACAGTTTGGTGGCCTGCCAAGTTCCTTGATAAAAGGTATGCCTTTTAGCTTTTTAGTTTTGAGGGGAATATAATTGATTGTTTTTTCTTAGCAGCCCTCCTCTCTACTTCCCTCCCTTCAACTTATTCCTGACTAAGAAAGAGGAGGATAGAGGTTGTTTCCTTTTGGATTGAAAGTTCACACTTTAGTGCCAAGAATGACATGTTTTTTGCAAAAATGTTTGCAAACATGTTTGTGAAGCTTAGGAGGGATGTGTGAGTGTATGTGAGTATAAGAAGGTGTTACACAGTGTGTGTGCGTGTGTGTGTGTGTGCAAGTATGCATTCCCTATGGCACTTAAAAATTCATAAATGTAGAAGTCCATGAGTGAACCCCCAATTAATGCCAATATCTACCATCAATGGGTAGACTCTAAGGTGGCCCCATGCATCCTGCATATTGGTGTTTACACCGTGTATTATCTCCTTCCCGTGCAACAGGACCTGTTCCTTGCTTCTTACCAATAGACCATGGCGGAAGTGATGAGAGTTCACTTCCGTGATCATGTACGTTATATAAAACTCATCTTGCTTGCTGACTCACTCTTACTTCTCTGCTGGCCCTGGAGAAGCAGGTTGCCCTGTTGTGAACCGCCTATAGAGAGGGCCACATGAGAGGGAACAGCGGATGGTGTTTAGGTGCTGGAGGTGGCCTCCAGCTGACAGTCAGCAGGAAACCGGGGCTGTCATTCACAACCACAAGGAAATAAAATCTGCCCAGAACCTGAGTGATTTTGAAAGCCAACAATCCAGTTGAGAACAGGCTGGCTAATTCCTTGATTGAAGTCTCTTGAGACCGTGAAGATAATGAACTAGTGCCTGAATTCTTACCCAGTGAATCTGTGAGACGATAATCCTGTTTTGTTTTAAGCCATTAAGTTTTCAGTAACTTGTTATGCAGCCACATGTAACTAATACAATACACTCCGAATAATGAATATATTATTAAATTTTGTGTAATTTGTATGAAAGAAGGAGTTTGCAGTCAGATCTTTCTATTTTGAAATACTGGTCTCAGCCTTTATTTACTGTGTTCTTCAGAAACTTATTTACTGTCTCTGAGCTTAAATGAGACTTCCTAAACTGTTTTAAAAATGGCTACAGTTGTTTAACTCTCAAGATGTTTATAAAATTGAAATAAACTTATTCATGTAGTAAGCTTTCAAGGAATATACCCTGCTCTTCACCCTCTGGATAAGCTCTGCCACAGTTAACCTCATTTCCCATAATATCTTACTAATACCTTTATTTAAGCCTCATAGCTAGACTGTGAGAGCAGCAAGAACAAGAAGATTCCTGTCTTGTTGACATTAAAAATCTGTAGCAAAGTCATGGCCAGTCTGGCTAGCAAATAGGCTTAATAAGTAATTGTCAGATACATGAATTCATGAATCTATATTAGGGGTTCCGAGCACATCAACATGGTGTTTGTTAACTTGACAAAGTGATAAATTATGTTTGTGTTTATTCACTCATCCCCAAGGCTAATTGATATGACAAGTTTAAATTAAGATAGATTTTAAAAACTCACTATTAATTAAAAGCTGAGTTTTGCAAATAGAGTTTACTGAATGGCCCACCACTAGATGGCTCATTAATGGCCACTGACAGAGCATCAGTGTTGTCTCATGAATAGAACATGGCAATTATCTCAGAAAAATCTACCTTTAAAGATCTAGGAGAGATCTAAGATGGAGCAAGTATCAACCAGGAAGGCTTTTCCTAACTACTTTTCGCCTGAACCTTGAAGTTTAGGTTATATGATCAATCACAAAAAACGGCCACAGATTTTTCCCACCCCAGTACATACCCCAGTCTTCAATGTGGCATTGTCGATCCTTTCATTAAGGTGTAACATCTATTAAACCTTGAGACTATACCAGCCTTATGACTTGTGTTGTTGAATACAGTTTGCCTGAAGTCACATTAGGAGAGTCCCAAAGCTAAGTCTTCAAAGGATTTATGGCTTCCACCTGCACATGCTTGGATATTCTCCTGAGTCAAACAAGGAAACAGGCTAGCCCAGAGGGAACTAAAGGTTGTGTGGAGAACTGAGATCCCTAGCTAACTGCATGTAAACACCATGAGATGGCTAGATCACATGACCATTCCACTGATGGCCATGTAAGTTACACCTGGGAAAACCCATATAGGAATCATTTAGTCAACCCACAGATTTATAAATAATAATAAATAATTATTTCTTATATAAATACTATATATGTTTATATAAATGTTTGTTATTTATATAAATAATAATACATCATTATAATTTAAGCCATTGACTTTCAGGGACATTCGTTACACAGCAAAAACTGACTGGGCCCTCTTCCCTAAATTTGGACACACATGTGCACATATGACATTGAGATTCACTGCTAGTTATTCAGTGACTCTGACAGATATATTTTCTACTATATATATATTTAAATCAAGAAAACAAATAAGTAAACAAACAGAAAGGGTTAAGAACCATAAACACATTTTCTGAGGCTTTTCCTCGTATGTAGAATGAACATCATGGTGTTGTTTTGAGGATGAAATGGGTAGGTTCAGAAATATAGTAAGGGCATGCCTAGTTTCCTCTGCCTCTGAATGCTCATGTCAACTCTAGTCCAACTGTGACATTATTGTTACCCATTTTGTCTTTCCTGTATGCCTTCATTTTGGGAACTACTCCTCCCAGATTCATTATGACAAAGGAGGGTACAGTTTACCAAAAGGTCTTGCTTTCCAATCGGGACAAACAGAGGCCTCCTTTGGGAGATAGGTTTAGATTCTGGGAGGAGCAGGACCTTTGTCCTGAGATCACAAGCTATAAGAAGCATGTGAATATGAAAAGTTTACTGTCTTTGCCACCAAGAAGAGAGAACCTGCCAGAGAATGAAGGCATTCCTCAGTTAAGTAGGGGGTAGAGAGAGAGAGAGGAAGAGAGAAATATAACATATTGAAATGCATTTCTGTATTTCTTAAAAACAAAATTTGAACCCTTACATCCAACAGTTTCTGATATAATGATTTTATTATTTTCAGTAACATGATCAAATGAATTCATGTTTTTCCCTTCAATAAGCTTGAAATTAGGTTTCCATCACTCCAAGTAAAAAGCCCCATGGTTAATATACTGACAGAGACTTTTCTGGTGGATTTGCATTGCATTTAAATCCTTGTCTCATAATGAGATGCAAATGCTATTTTATATTAAAGACATTTCAAATATCAAACTAGAAATGATGTTTATTTTGGGGTATACCACGGATTCCAATGGAGCTTCTAAAATCATATCCATGGAGATATCAGCCTCATCCATTATGTGCTGTTATTTAAAGTAATATTTCTAAGAACAAGGTGGAAGGGCTTGAATACAGTAAAAAGGCTGACTCTCCCGTAAGTAAGAGGGAATGCCCTGCCTTGAGTTGGGACATTAGTTTTGTCCTGCCCTCTGACACCAGCTCTCCTGGGCCACAACTTGCTTTCTACAGGTCTTGAGATTGTCAGCTTCCATAATCATGTGAACCAATTCTTTACAATAAATTAACCAATCTTTTTTTTTTCTCTCCTCTTTTCCTCCCTCCCTCCCTTCCTCTCTCTCTCTCTCTCACCCTTTTTGACATAAATGAAGCTATGGTCCACAGAAGAGAATCAATGAGCTCCCAGAATTATACCTCAGTGTAGTGTCTCTGCCCCAAGTGGAAAAAGGCGCTACTGTGACACATCCCTTCATATTTTAGAGAAGAAGAAAACACGCTCTGTGGTGGTGATGGCTGGATAAAACAGAGATCCTTAAAATCATATGCATCCTAGTAATTCAAGTATCTTCCTGGCCAGTTTTGAGACTTGCAAAACCCTGGGAAGTTCTCTTTGATTACCAGTCAGTATGGTTTCTAATATGACTTCATTGTGGCTTCTATCTTAAAGTTTCCCAAATAGAACCCTAGTTACCTTCACTTCCTTGAGAGAGGAGGGACTGTCTTTTTAACTGGAGTTTTCTGCCAGGTATGGAGAAAGGAGTTAGATAATTTGGGAAAGCTTGATGTTTTGCTCATAAGATAGACAATTGGCAAACAGAGTAGGAGGAGGTCCTTGGCAAAGGTGAATACCTGAAGGCCTGCTCCAATGGAGGGAAAGCTAGTCAGCTGTAGAAGAAAAAGAAACAAAAATATTGCAGCTCTGCACATGGGCATGCTCCCCCACTTGAAGCAGACCTTTTACCACTTCCGGATTTGTGACCCAAAGGTAACACACATCAGTTACCTTTTTAGCTTAACAAGAGGTTCTGAACATCAGTGTCCCCTCCACATGAATGTTACTATGACCTCCAAGAGAAACTGGCACATTTCATGCAGAGCAGAACAGAACATGGTCCCCTATGTTAGTTGCTGAGATCCTTAGAAATGCATGATTCTAATTCCCATTAAGTAATTATTCAATTATTTATTGGGTCCAAAAAGATACCCCAGTACCCGTACCTATTTGCCTTAGGATGGTTTCTTTTGTGAGAAAGAAATAAAACAAAACAAACAAAAACCCTTTAATATGTGTTTTTTAATATACAGCTTTTGAGTAGCTACTGGAGATTCAAGCTCGGGTTTCTCTGTCTCCAAGATTTGAACGTTTTTCTTCTCAAATCCAAAACAGTGTTAATGATGATACTTCTTCCGTTAACAATAATACTCTGTAGATACTTGGTTTGAAGAATAATATTGACAATTTTGTAACTTATTCTTTATTCACATTTTGTTGGCTTAAGGCAGTATACCTATTTCCTTTGTATTTCGTTTTACTTGAAATGTGAAGAAAATACTCTAATTGTCAATAGCCACATAACTAAGTTCAAAAGAATTTCTATAGAGTTTCTTCTTTTCTTTTCCTGAGCTTTTCTAGACAAGGTAAAATTATCCAAACAGCTCAAGCAGGTAAGTCTCATGGTCCCTCCCTTCCACATCCTTCAGAACCCAGCCGGCTCTCACACGTAATTAATTACTCAGTGCACAAGGATTCAGCAAAAGTGACTGATAACACCGGGCTTTTTTTTTCTTTCCCTTTTCAAAGATCATTTTACTCTTGCAATTAAAGTCTGTGATCCCAGCTTACGCGCAAACATCTGCTGTTCATTGATAGTGGCGTCAGGCGCTCCTAACTCTGCTGGGAAAGCATCTGGGCAGCCGCCTTCCAGAGGATGTTTATTCTACAATGACATGCTGGAAGTGCAGGCCTAATGGTGTAGGTTTGCTGAAACCAGCAAACTAATTTGCCCTTTCCACATTTCTGAATGGACTCTCCTTATGCCTTCACGTGTTCGTGGTCGAAGTATAGTTGTTTTTTATATTTGAGGAAATACATATTAATGTGCCTAGCGAGC
This sequence comes from Helogale parvula, assembly GCA_004023845.1. NCBI lineage: Eukaryota > Metazoa > Chordata > Mammalia > Carnivora > Herpestidae > Helogale > Helogale parvula. Next base: position 168,024 of record PJEM01003241.1, read on the forward strand.
AGCTTGAGAATAAATATGCTTATCAGCATTTCTCCTAAAGCCAATGGGCACGCAATCCCTAATCTGAATAATTTATTTTGAGGGATGACTGTGACAAGGTGAGGGTAGCTATCACATGACCTTCGGCAGAGCTCTGTGGAGAAGTGATACCTTTTAATGAATCCATAAATGTTGCCCCATTCAATTAGTAGCTCCTTGAATTATTGATCAAACACTTAAACTTACTGAAGTATCTTGATGTTGCAATCATGTTGGAGAAGCCAAACTAGAGTGGTGTAGTCAAAAGGGCACTGGATAAGATAATTAGCTAGCTGTGTGACCTTCGATGAGTCACTTGACCACACTGAGCCTCGCATTTTTCATTGGTAATAGAATACCTGCCCCCATCCTGCCCCTAGATTACTGTGATGTTCAAATGAGACAAACAATATGAAAATAGATAATGAGCAGGGTGTATAAAATGTATGTTTGATATTACTGTGTCTTTTATTTCCTCATAAGAATTTGATAAAATGATGGGGATTATTTTGTGAATTTGGAGCCAAATGATTATATATTTGTAGTAGGCATATCCACTATATTTATGTGGTAAGTTTATTTTTGTAAATATGCAGATATAATTGTCTATCAGCTTTATGGAGAGATTTACGCATCCAGTTTACGCCCAGTAAATTCCCACCCAAGAGCAACATATTTTCTGAAACTGTGCACGCCTTCTAATGTGAGCCATATAAGTTCCCCTAAGATTTCCTGGAAGGAGCACCACAATTTCAGACGTATTGGTCTTGAGACCCGTAATGACTTGTCATTTCAGTGGTAGAAACTATGGTATGCTTTCCTTCTGAGCTGCAAAGCACATGAATAGAAACTTTTCTACACAGACATTACGCATGTTTTGATTGCTTTATTGTCAGCGGGGGAAACAGAGAGAATCTAAAAGTAGCGTTATTTTGTTGAATGTATTTAACCCTACCACACTTGCAGTCACAGACCGCGATCACGTTCATATGGGATACAAAGAGTGTGCTTCTAGACCACACCCCTTTTTTTCCTTTTTTTTTGTTTTTTGTTTTTTTTACAAGCAGCTTGTGGAGCCAAACACCTCCGATATCTCATTTAAAGGATAGACATGTTTGAACCGAGGCATCCCATTTATTTCAAGAATAAAGCTGTGCCTGGAAATTTGGTGTGTCTCGGTCTCATTTTTGAAAAGATCAATGACAAAGCTCAGAACTAGAAAACGGAGTTTCGTTGGAATGCTGAATAGCTGCACTGCCTGAATCCCGTGAGCAGAATAGAAACATCCCACAGGAGTGGCCTGGAACACTTGAACAGTGTGAGCAATCAGAGGCCATTTGTTACAGGGTCGAAGATGCAGCGGGACTGAGTCTGAGGAGAGCAGAAGTTCAAAGTCCAACCCCTGGAACACACATCCGTGATTAGTTTCACAGGGAAATAATCTAACCTTAATTAAGATTCACTGAAATAGAGGGGCGCCTGGGTGGCTCAGGTCCAGCTTCGGCTCAGGTCATGATCTCATGGTTTGTGGGTTTGAGCCCCACGTCGGGGTCTGTGCTGACAACTAGCTCAGAGCCTGGAGCCTGTCTTCAGATTCTGTGTCTCCCTCTCTCTCTGACCCTCCCCTGCTCACACTGTCTCTCTTTCTTGTTCGCTCGCGCGCGCGCGCAAATAAAGAAAACATTTAAAAGAATTAGAAAAGAAAAGAAAAAAAAAAGATTCACTGAAATAGAGAGAGGGGCGCCAGTTAAACATCTGACTTCAGCTTAGATCATGAGCTCATGGTACCTGGGTTCAAGTTCCCTGTGCTGACAGCTCTAGCCTAGAACCTGCTTCCGATTCTGTTTTTCCCTCTCTCTCTGTGCCCCTCCCCCACTGGTGTACTCTCCCTCAAAAATAAATAATTAACATTAAAAAAAGATTCACTGGAATAGAGTAGTAGGATAAAAGCTGAAATATTCAGTTATTTTCTTCCCTAACCTAAACGTGATATAAAAAGAGGGGCAGGATGGGAAATAATGGACCTGGACCTGGGGAACTGGATTCAGCTGAGTCAAGGGAAATAAAGGGTGAAGAAGGGCACTGTGGCTCCACTGAGCACACCTTGCACTGAGCTTCCCCAGTGAGATGAAGGGCAGCATGATTTAGAGC
>PJEM01003241.1:170292-193037 GCA_004023845.1 Helogale parvula
GGGGGGGGGGGGGGGGGGGGGGGGGGAACGACTTGAGAATCTCCCCAGAGGCTGGGCAGTGTGTTGGAAGACTCTGACTTACAGCCAAACCAAAGTGAAGAGACCTTGCTCAGCCCTTCAGGCATTAGTTGAAACTTCAGAAAAGCCAAATGAGAAGGAAAAAGCATGCCCAAAATATGAGGGAAAAAGTATAACTCGTAACAAAAGGAAAAATAAAACCACAATAGCAAAGAAAAAAAAGTCTATCAATGGCAACAGGTCTGTCATTAATGAAACTACTCGATTAAACAAAATTTAAAACCTTCTAAAGGAAAACATAAGTCACATTCCCTACCATACATAATACACAATATGTGAAATGCAGCAAAAATGATTAAATACATGAAGAAGCAAGAATATATGGCCCAAGAATAAAATAAAACAAAATAAAATAAAGTAGCCAGTTAGAAAAAGAACCCACAATAAACTTCATTTTACAATTAGAAGACAAGGAATTTAAATCAATTACTGAAATGAGGTTAAGACTTAGAGAAAATGTGGTAATAATGAATGAACTGATAGGGAATCACAGCAAAAAAAATGAAACCTAGAATTCTGTCCTGGAAATTAAAGTCACAGTTTCCCAAAGGAGGGAAAAAATCATTGAATTGGCTGAATGATATTTTGAAGACTGTAGTTGACGGGGTCTATTAATATGAATTTAATATAAATTACCCAATCTGCAAAAAAAAAAAAAGAAAGTAAATTTGTTTAAAAAATAAATCAAAGCTTAGAAAATTGTGCTGCGATATTAAGCAGTCTAGGTAATTGGATTCCCACTGACTTAGGAGAGAAAGAACAGTCAGAAAAATTATTTTAAAGAAATAGATAAAATATTCAAATTTGGTGAAAAATATCAGACCACATATCCATATCTTGTCTCCAAGATCTTGGAGTCAAAAGATCAAAAAGAAAAAATACAAAGATGGTTTTATACAGGCATATCAAGTCTAACTGATGAAAATTAAAGAGAAAGAAGAAATTCTAAAAGCAGTCAGAAAATAGTTACATGACAGAGAGGGAATAACAATCTGAATGATGGTGACCTTCTCATTAGAAAATATACACATGTATTTAGATAATTTTTATTAAATATTTAAGGAAGAAATAATACCCATCTTACCAAAATGTTTTAAAAAGTAGAGGAGGGCACACTTCCCAATTTATCTCATGAGGCCAGAAGTGACTATTACCAAACGCTGACAAAAGTAGTTAAAGTAAAGAAAATTTCAGACGATATCCCTCATTAAGATAATTGTAAAAAATTCTTAATAAAATATTGCGAGAATAAATTCAGGAACATATAAAAAAATAGCATATTATTACCAAGTAGGTTTTATTCCAGAAATATAAAAATCAATCAGTATAATTCATCATTTCAAAAGAATTTTTAATAAAATATACAATCATCTCAAAAATGAAATAAAAAATAAATGGATATGTGATTAGATAAATTAATGGATAGATTAAAGCTCATATATTAAATATTAGAGGTAGACATTGTTTAGTTCTCATACAAGTATTCACTGTAATATTCCTTCAAATTTTCTATAGTTTTAGAGATGTTCACAATTAATTGCTGAGAAAGATTACTGCAAGCATTTGGGGATATAGTTTTATCTTCTTTAGAATTATTTTCTAAAAATAAATTCCCAGGAATGGGATGATTAATTTAAGAGGTCTGAACAGTAAATGTAACTTGCAAATTAATAGAATTTTTCCATAAATACTAGTTTTTAATTTTCACATGTGTTTAGTGGACTGAGCATGTCAAACGCGAATTCCTTACTTAATGGTTATAGAAACTGAATCTCTAAAACGAGAGTGACTGACAGCTCAAGGTCCAATAAACAGTAGGTGTCTGGGGCAGACCCAGAGCAAAAATCTTCTGGACTTGGGAATTTTCTATAAAGTAGGATAGCAAGGGGAGAGTATATCTTTTCTCTTTGTTTTAAAATTGCTATCGATTCCTTTCCAATTTTTATAGTATTTTTATGGCTAATTACAAGATTTGGGGGGAATATGTCCAAAGAAGAGAGAAGAAATTCATTCAGTGACCTTGATATACATCATTGAATTGTAATAAAAATGAAATGTAAAAATAATAAAACTGGTTTTATTGAGTAATAAAGTACACTATTAATTGTTCTTTGAATTTTATCATTGGATTCTAACTAAAATCATATGATGTTTTCACTGTAGATGTGAGGGAAAAAGAATCATGGAAAAGTGGTATAATTTCCAGATACTAGGCAGTCTGTAGGTTGCAGCATTAGGCTTTGAAACAAGATAGTTGAGACAACAAGGTGCCTAATTTAACCCCATTTTTGTATCTCCCTATAGCCATGAAGCAGCACTGATGGATTAAGAATATTCCAGACTTATTAGTGACACATTCTCAGTCTTGGGTTTAGCTTTTACCTTGTTTTCTCAGCTACATGAATTATGAAGCTCAGCATTAGAACAATGATCACATTTTCTTCTAGCTAAGCCTGTTGGATGGGTTAATGGCAAAATTTTCCCATTTTTTAAATGTTTTATGTATTTTTGAGACAGCATAAGTGGGAAAGGGGCAGAGAGGGAGGGGGACAGAGGATCTGAAGCAGCTCTGTGCTGGCACCAGCAAGCCCGTTGTGGGGCTTGAGCCCATGAACCTTTGAGATCATGACCTGAGCCAAAGTCACTCAACCAACTGAACCACCGAGGTGGCCCAAATTTTTCCGTTTTTATCAACGAGCCTCGGGTCCTGAGAGCTTGCATAACTCACCCAAGGTCACTAAATGTGTCTCCATCCATGCAAACAATTGAGCCCTGCTGTTTCCTATGATGAATGAGTTAAGGGCTCCATGCTTCTAAACAAGTAAGCAACAGATACAGGTGTTCAAACTGCTTTAGGAGACAATTACCATGGAGTTTTACCATGGCTCTACCAGTGTTTCTTCTATTTGAAAATATTTCCTCTCTCCTTTAATGATAGTGGGATTTGTAACATTACTGTTTTGTGACATACCATTTATTACAGTACCAGCTATTCAGAAGAGAGGTGTTTTATTTTTTTTAATCTCTCTTTGAGTTCCAGATGGCTTCCATAATTGGTTTATTAACTTTGCAGATGTTGTAAGGAAATTTTAGGATGTAAGCCAATAATGGATCACAGCAGCTAATGAAAGAAAGCTTTTGAATTGATTCTTTACTGTGAGAAAAGAATTATATTACATACATCAATGCCAGAAGTATGGATCTCGGGGTCTGCGTATTTGATATTTTAAAAACAAGTTGATCATGAAGAAAGTGATTGGTAACATAGTGATTTATTTAGGTAATTGAAAGAGACAACAGAGCTGGGCACAGTTGAAGAGCAAAGCGAAAATCCTCTAACTTTGATAACAACAGTAAAATATTAAAGTCTACTCGCAAATGTAATTTACTTTTTAAAAAAGTAACTAGGATGATGCAATTGAAGTCTGTTCTTGGTCAGTCTAGAGGAAAAGGCTAGAGTTTAAGAAACTTCCCCAAGCAAAGAAAAAGATCAGAAAAATCACTAAGTATGAAAAAAAGTTGTACTGATTCTGTGTGTCTTAATTTGCTTGTACACCTGCTCTATCTCCTGATGGCTCTAGCAATAGTCAGGTAGGTAGTAACACTAAAATGTTCTACACGTATATATTTCTTCACACCATCTGACTGATGTCATTACTCCATGAAAGAAAAACATACTAGAGAAAACAGTTTTAGTAATTCGGATTCCACAGCTCGAGGCATGTCCAGGAAGCAAAATTTATTTTTTGCATGTCTGTTTTAAGACCTTTGTGTTGGAATTTAGTGCAGATCAAGTGGTGGGTAGTAATTCTTATCCCCTCTCTCACTCCCTATGCCTTTCACTGAGATTTAGAAAATAAAGATAAGAGCACTGAACAATAAAGTCAAAATTTTCTCATAATTCCTGTCCCAGAATAAAATTGATGACATTTTCTTGTTTTCATCTAAAGATTTATATGCATGTTTTGCAAAATTGGTTCATACAACACCTGACATTTAACCTCCTTTCTTGCTCAATGGTTAGTGACTGGTTTTTTTTCTCTTGCAATTAATTATCCTTCTAAAATTTGATGTTGTTAACAATCATTCTTATGTACTGGCAACTAGTTGGCCAGTGCCCTCTTATTGAAATTTAAGTTTTTTCAAGATTTTTATAACTCGTAACATTTATAAATATTTTGTGTATTTGTAATTACACATATAAGACAAATTCTTATATGGAGAACTGTTAGGTTAAAGCATATGAACAATTTTGGTTTGGTTTCTGAAACATTGATAAATGCCTAAGTTTCTCTCTATGGCCAAGAGTAATAATTAGCAAATACAACACACACCCATATATATTTCAGAATCTGGACAGACCAGAAGGGTCATTTGATTTTATATTTCTGTGACTACTAGTAGCAATAATCTTTTTCTTTGATCTTTCTTTTTTTTTGCATTTAGATCTCTTTGTTTAAGAAATACTATATATTTACCCTTCACAGAAGAGCAAAAATTGTAACTTGTAATGTACACTCATACATGGCTACCTCAGGATTTTTTTTCTTTTTCTTATTGAAAGAGACAGAACACATGAGCAAGGGTGGAGTGGGGGTGGGAAAGGAGGGGAGACAATCTTAAGTAGGCTCCACACTCAACACCAAGCCCCACGCAGGGCTTGATATCACAACCGTGGGATCATGACCTGCGCAGAAATCAAGAGTCAGATACTAAACGTGACTGCACCACCCAGGTGCCCCAAGAGTCATTCTTAATCAATCATAATTCTAGTTAGTTCACCTCTGAATGGAAGGCTGAGCTAGATTCAGTTTTGACACAAATTCTATAAATTGTTACATAATTTGGGCTGAGTGTTCCCTTTATCTCTATGCCTTATTTTTGCCAGTAGAGGGGAACAACAATGAAAAGAATGATCTGTATGCTTTGAATTTCATCAAGACACCATTGGAATAAGTGAGATAGATCATAATTCAATGTTATCATGATGTCAGCTACTGTGAAAGTAAGTTTATACTTTCATGTTTCATCATGCTACTTAAGGGTGACATCAGGATATTTTATTTTATGTATTAAACTAAGACCATCACAGTCCTTAGCTATATTATCTGTAGTTCCCATGTTAGTAAGAAGGACACTGGCTTTAGAAGTTAATAAACACTTACGTGCCAGAAAATACACTAAAGTTTTCACATATATTACTTCATTTAATCTTGACATGTTGGGTGTTATAATCACCCTTATATGTTAAAGGAAGGACTGATGGTAGGAGTGTTTTAATTAACTTGCCCAAGAACACATAGGTAAAGATATGTAACGTGGGAGTCAATTTCTGGAAATCAAAATCAAACTGCAATATGATCTCTGTGTTGTGAGTCTTGGAATAAAAGTGTGATTTGAATTTATTGTACTATTAACCTCTCAAATGCACAGTAAAATTGGGGCACCTGGGTGGCTCAAGTTAAGTGTCTAACTTCAGCTTAGGTCATGATCTCATAATTTGTGAGTTCAAGACCCACAAGCTGTCTGTGCTGACAGCTCAGAGCCTGGAGCCTGCTTCAGATTCTGTGTCTCCCTCTCTCTCTTTACCCCTCCCCTGTCTGTGCTCTGTCTCTCTCTGAAAAATAAATAACATTAAAAAATTTTAAAAAATACATGGCAAAATTAATGGCAGGTTAATCCCCAACATAAGCCTAGGTCATCATTCTCCACCTTCAGTAACTGAATTCTCAGAATATTTAAAACAAATTTAATATTAGCCTAAATCAATTTTAATGAGCTGAGTAAATCAATGACTGAAAAAAAATAAAATAACCAAAAATAAGTCCTCTGAAAATGCATTACAATGACCAGATGTCAACAAGATGATGGACTAGGAAGGTACAGCCCATTCTTCTTCAACGAAAACATGGAATTAACAACAATGTATAGTCCGGAATACTTCTGTAAAAACTCTAGAGATGAGTTGAAAAGCTACAGCACCCAGTCCATTGTAAAATCAACAAGGGATCCAGTAAAAGAAGAAGAAAAACATGAACCACATTAACCGGTCTTTAGAGAAATGTCACTCTTCAGTGAAACACCAGAAAAAATCCAGGTGTTAGGGGAGAAAATAAAGTGTGTGTGCATGTGTGTGTGTGTGTAAGATAGGGTAAATGATTTAATTAGAGAAAGTGATCAGAGAAGACTACCATTTAAGCTAAGGCATGTATGAAGTACATAAAGGAAGTTGCCAAGTACAAACAGAAATGATTACAGGATGAAATGGAGCACATGGCCTGTTGTATAGTGTGTCTACAATAAATAAATATTTTTTTCAACCAATAAACCAGGAAATGTTATTAGTGACCCACTTTGTGGCAGAAATATTGACTTCTAGTAAAATCTTTGGAGATATGAGTATGGGCCTGAAAATTAGGCTGGGTCAAGTTTCTATAGGGTGGTCTGACTTTTTCAAGTAAAATATCAAATCTCTGGTTTAGTTTTATTGTACATATAGTCTCCCCTTGTGCACTCATTTGATACTCAAAATCCTTGCTAAATCCTTGATATTTATGGTGGGTTTTTTTTTTTAATATTAGTGATTTCCTTTGATACCTGTCTTATCTCCTCTACTAGTTCATGAATTCATTGATCTCTAGGTTTTCAGTTGTGGTCCAGTAATAGCCTAATGCATATTCAAATTATAATCTCACTACAATGTTTTGAGACAAGGAGGAAAAACTCAGAGAGGTCAAGTGGTTTTCCCAAGTTCACACTATTAGCATGCTTTGCAGTCGCAGAAGTGAAAGAATACTGTGGAATCCAGCACTCCTGAGTTGTGCATGCTATACTATCTCCTTTCAAACTAAACTGAAGAGTGTTTGATCAGTAATAACAAGAGATAATATTTAGTGTGCATTTACTATGAACCAGATATTGTGCCAAACCATTCATGTGTCTGAGTTTATTTTTACAATACTCCTATGAGAGTAAGTGTTATTACTACTATGTTTACAAGAAAGGAGTTCTTGAAAAACTTGATCAAGGACACACAGTTAGAAATGGTAGAGCCAAGACTCACAGTCAGACTTATCTGAGTTTCAAGTTTATACACCTTGCCATTATCTTATAAGTCTTTTTTTAGTGAACTTTATTTCCTAGTTCTAGAGGTAGTGGGTGTAACTGTGAGTTATGCTGTGACAGAAAGAAGGGGGACTCGGAGTCTGTACCTTAAGATGGTGATTTGAAAATGAACTAAGAACTGACAATAGGGATGCTGCATGTGTCAACAGTAGCAATTTCGGATTGTTCTCATTAACTTTCAATTCCGCATCTTCGTTTTTTACCTTACTCTATGAATCTCCTCTCTATCTCCCCCAGGGTATTGCCTTCCAAATATGGCTTCCAGAAACTCATTTCCTGTTTTTAATAGATTATCTTAAAGGTTCTCTCCTTATTTTCTATTCTGCTTGGATTTGTCTCCATACAAAAATCATGCTTCCTTTTCCATCTGCTCTTTTTATCTGTGGGTTTAAAAATGAGTCATCTAAATTTTAACTAGTAATTATTTTGTAATTAGACACTTGGATATTTGACTTTCTTGGCCCATGGGATATCCTAGCCAGAATTCAGAATCAATTTGTATAATTTGCCTTTTACATTCTCATTTAATGTCCTTGAGTTATTAAAATAAACAGTTATGTGATAACACTAGGAGACATTATTCATATGGAACCCAGAGTCCTTCAGCAATTAATATGGTAAAGTATTGTAGGAAAGAGGACTCTGATGAAGTTCATATTTATTTACCAATGAACTCTGGCCTTGCTAAATTGTAAATCTAAACAAATTGCTTATTTCTGAACATCAGTTTTGTAATCCATCATATTGTTCTGACTCATTTTTCCTGTCATAACACAATCTATATCTGTGAGAGGATGCAGGATGAAGATGCCCACTGTTCATGTTGAATATTTATTGAGTACTTCCTGGGTGTCAGGCTGCATAAGAGATTCTGTGTGCATCATGTCTTTTGCTCTTCCATTTAAGACTTTTGAAGAAGTTACGTTTCTCAGGTCACTACATTTAACTGAGAAAAGCAGATAAAAATTTCTGCCTTAAGAGAGCACAGTGTCTAAATAAAGATGATAAGATATGCATTTCCATGTTCCTGGATTTATGACATCACATGAGAAATGGGCAATTCATTCCCTTCACTGAGTCGCAGTTTCTGTAACTGTAGAAAAGGTTATATACTCTGAGGACCTGATAAGCTAAAGCAATCTATATAAATGAACCACCAAAATACTTTGTGCTTCTTAGTTTCTGCCAGCAACTCCAATCATATTTATACAACCCTTAGTAACTCTTGTTTTGCTTTGCTTAGCTTTTGCATTTTTTTAAAAAAATTGTGGCTGTGAATGGCTGCTAAGACAATTGTAAAGAAATCTAGCTGCTACAGTGGTAAGACATGGCCTGGAGGCTTGCGGCAGAGTTCCACCAGCACGCTCACCTAGCCGTTTGCCCCCTACCTGTGCTGAACCGCTGACGACCTGCCACTTTGCTTGTGAGCTCAAGATGAAAGAATCAGGAAACCACTAAGGAAATCACATGTGGTCACTAAAAATTAGTACTGACAACTGTTAGGTGGTCATCGTGAAATGAACTGACCCACACATCTGGGGGCTAGAAGAAATGGTGCATCTATGTGGTTGAGTTTTTATGCAACATACTACAACCAGACGTTTCACAGATAACTTTCTGAGCCACTTGAAAAGAATTTTAGGGAGTATTAAAACTAGAATGGAAATATCTTCTTATATGATATTTCTGTGAAAAATATATATATGCCAAAAGATAGTTTAAGCACCCCATGCCACTCTAAATTTTCTAATAATACCCTTCTTTGTCACATCATTCATCTGTATCCATTATACATACATATATATGTGTAAAAAATATATATGCATGCGTGTAAATATATAGGCAGCATGTATATATGTGTGTGTGCGTGTGTGTGTGTGTGTACATATATAGGCAGTGTGTATATGTATAAGGATGTGTGTGTAAGCATACATAGGCAATATGTGTGTATGTGTGTATATGTGTGTTGTAAGAGTTACTTTAGGAAGGCGACCAAGTGGCCATTTTATTGCGGGTCAGAGAATAGTTCCAGGCACGGCCAGGGACCGACGACCTCCACTCTCTGGTCTGGAATGTCTCAAACTGGAATGTCTTACCATGGAATTCCAGCATCCCCCACCCCACCGAGGTAAACAGCCAATCCTATCCCGCCACAGTCCAAAGATGCCCTTACTTGGCTATCTGCCCACCGGAGATCAAACCCAGAACTCTTGCACCCATAAAACACCTTGCCCTCCTGTACCAGGGGCGACTTCCCTGACTCCTCACTCTAGAGTTACAGAACCTCGCCTGGGAATTGCAGACTCCAGTAAAGGGTTTCTTTGCTCCTTAGCGTGGTCTCTCTTTCCTCTTACCTCTGCCTCCGTCTATTAAATCTTACATGTGTGTGTATACATTTATAGGCAGTGTGTGTGTGTGTGTGCTGCCCATTATGTATACAACAAAAAGTTGGAGGAAGGACAAAGTCTTTCTCTTAGTTAAAGCTGAGACATTCATCTTCTCCTGCCCTCCAACCAGGGCACTCTTGGTTCTCACTCTTAAGGACTCAGACAGGGGTTTTACCTGCATATCCCTGTGGTAGGGCCCCTCCCTGAGGAATATGGTGAAAACCTCAACACAAGGCAAGGCAATCTGCCTGTGTGCAGGTGCACAATAGCCCTTGGGGCTCTGTAACATAGACCGCCCATTCAGACTGTATATTACCATACATGGGAGACAAAGGAGCAAAAATTGTACCCCTGACCCTCACCCTGCTGCACTGTGTTCTCAGTCTTTTGGGTCTTAGCCTGGGGAGCACATACTGGCATAAATAAAGCTGCTTCCTGCAAAAAAAAAAAAAAAAAAAGCCTTGGTTCCTGACTCTCTGTGTGTGAGACACTGCTACACCCCATTCTCAGGCTTTTGGACTCAGACGGTTATACCACTAGCTTCCCTGGTTCTCTAGATTACAGGTTTCTGGGTCTCCATAATCACATGAGCCAATTCCTATAATAAGCCTCTTTATTATCTATCTATCTATCTATCAACTATCCATCTATCTATCATCTATCTATCTATCTATCTATCTATCATCTATCTCCTATTGGTTTGTTTCTCTGGAGAATTCTGAGTAATACAATCACATAGTAACAAATAAACAGAATCACCAAGCCTGCCTTACCCAGAACACTCCCTATTTCTACAAGTTGCCCCGACATCTCTACTGATTGAGATCTTTTTTTTTTAAGTTTGTTTATTTAAGAGAGAAAGGGTGAGAGAATTCCAAGCAGGCTCCACACTGTCAGCACGGAGCCTGAAGTGGGGCTTAAACTCACCAACCATGAGATCCTGACCGGAGCCAAAATCAAGAGTCTGACACTTAAATGACTGAGCCAGCCAGGTGCCCAAGATTTTTTTTCTCTTTCAAGTGTCTTGGAAATAAATTATATAACTTTGCAATTATCTTACTAATGACCAACTTCCTCTGCCTTTCTGCACAATAATAAAGGATCCAACAAGACTTGGTCATTCCAATACATCCCAGGAAGAGCTTTAGCTAATAAAGGAGACTGCATCATAAGAGAAAATGTCCCCACTCCTGTTCACTATGATTAGATTCATCTACTCCCAGAGACATTTTCATGCACTCTTAAGCCAAATATGACATTTGCCATAAAGCTATAGAATGAGGGTTAAGTGGAGCTGGTAGTCAAAAATAAAATAAAAATAAAGCTCAATTGCTTATTTAAGTGGATCCTCATGACCCAGAAAGATGTGATACCTTTTTAACAGGCCATACTTAAAAGCCATGTGTTCATAAAGAGTAAGGTTCGTTAAAAAATACTAATAACATACTAAACCCCTACTCTTCACTTTGGGAATTGAGGCTGCCTCTCTAAGGCACGGAAGTTCTCAATTTCTTTCTTAGAGGAGGATCCGGGTTAGAGGATTCAGTTCCTAATTTGACAAGGGAGAGACGATAACAAAAAGTGGCTTTCTCAGGAGGAGAGCAGAGTGGTTTAAAAGCACATGCGTTGAGATAACGCAGATTTGGGTTGAATCCTGGTTATAGAAATAAGTAGCAAGGTGACCATGACTTTGTTACTTAATGCTCTGAAGTTCAATTTGTTCGTCCTTATAATAAGTCTAATAGTTCTTCTTTGATGGGGTGTTGTGAAGAGTTGGTGGTAAAAATTCTGCATGAAGAGCCAAACAGTACCTGCTACCTGACAGCAACAGGCAAATACAAGCTTCCCTTTCAGGCTGGTGTTGAGGCCCTTAGGTATCCTTTCCTCTTTCTTCCATTATATTTTTTGGGATTGGCTGAGTCCAGCCAACCTGCAAATTTAATTATTTCTCTGTTGTGTATAACTCCAAGGTACTCACATCACTTTTGAAAGGAGCCTGTGTTTACACTGTCTACCAGGACAGTATTTCTTCATTCTTGTTCATTCAACACTTCCTTTGACAGCTCAGTGGAGAAGAACAGTTTACTCAGTCAGTGGTTTAAACTTTTTCCCCCAGGAAATTATTCAAACATGTTTTGTGTGTGCAGACAAACAGGGCAGTATTTCTGTATTTCCCTCAGCTTTCTAGTTTTTTATTCTCATGCTTCTATTTGGGAAAATTCTGCAGGCCCCCTGTTTACTTGTTTTTTTTGTTTGGATTGAATACAAGCCTGTATCTGTGATCTTTCCTATAACCACAACAGCACTGAACAGTTTTCTGAAGACTTTGTTGCCTGATTTCAGTCCATGCTGAATTCAAAAACCAGAAGCTCCCTCACCTCACTTGGGTTGAAATGGGGGCATTTTTCATCCCCTCATTAGAACACAAACTTGTCTCTGTGAATCACAATGGTTGGGAGGAAAATGTCTGAGTGTTTGATGAGGAAGAAACAATGGAATGAAGAATCAAGGATGACTCCTGAGGAAAGAATGACAGCTTTGGGAAAAGGAAGATGAAGGGAGAAGGCAAAGAGAAGATTGTAAATATAAAGGTATTAAAAAGTTAGGAGGTATTTCTGGTGTCCAGTCTGGCAAGTTGTCACTCCTATTGTTACAGGAGGGAAAACCTGGACAAATTAAAAATTTACAACTTTTCTTAGATTCTTAGATTCATCAGAAAATTGAGGCCACAAGGCAAAATACTGCCCTGAAAATTGGAGACACAGATAGGCAGATGCCAGAGTCCAGCTCCAGCAGGTCCAGGGATCCCTGAAGGATGGATGATGTCAGCAAAGGGAGTGAGAGAGCCTCGAATTACTTTCTGATCACCAGGCAGGCATCTCTGCACTGACCAGAGAGTCAGCTTTATTTATGGAAAAAAATGTATGGGCCCAGGACAGAAGTAGAATTTGCCTTAGACAATGATTTCTGATGACAAATTCTTTGGTATGTGAAAATTTCCCAGAACATAGATTGGTGGAAGACTCATGCATAACCTTTATCAATAGTGATTGATGTAGGTAACTTAGATGCTTATCATATGGGGAAGGAAGGTATCTTTAGAATTCAAATACAAGGCAATGTTTTTAGCATAGCAAAGGCAAAGTTAGTTCTTTGTGAGCAGGTGTCAATATCCTGTTTTATGGAGGGGAAGAAAAACAGGTTTCTCAGGAAATGTAATAGTTTCTCCCATAAATACAGAAGAAGAAATTCCTATAATAAGTTCTTTCACAAGGTGCAATTACCATATTTTTAGGATAAGTGGGCAAGTCACTCCTGACACCAGTCAACAAGGTGCCTTGGGGGTCAGTACTCAAGCAAAAATAGTTGAGTGGGGGGTAGACATAGGTTGCCATCTGATTGCTGGAGCCTTGCAAAGCTGCCTTACCTCACAAGGAGTTTTTCTCAATTTAGTGAGTTCAGAAAACGGCTTCCAATAGGCAGATATAGAGAATCACAACTTACTAGAGCAGAATTCTAGGACCAGAAACCCACCATTTGAACCAATAATGGTGTACAAATAAGGACAGACTTGAGAGTCAAAAATTCCTAGACTTAGGAGGACTTCATACCTTCCTGAGATTGACCTGATGGAGTCCCATCAGATTCTCAGAGTGAAAATAAAAAATAATAATAATAAAGTTGCCTCTGCTTCAAGCCTAGGGAGGGGAAAATTAGCCATTTTGAAATATGTCCAGTGTATTTTGTTTGTTTTAACAAAAGCATGACTTAAGGGAAAATATTTCACTAGAACTTGACCACCTTGTGTTTTACTAGAGACTAAGTGACCTCAGGGAGGGAAAATGTCCTAACTCCAGCATCCTCTAGTCTTATTGTTTCATTTAAGTATGTGTAAGTCAGAGGGTAGCTATCTCTGTGGAAAATGCTTGTGTTATTTTGATAGGGATTCCATTGAATATGTAGATTGCTTTGGGTAGTATCGAAATTTTAACAATATTTGCTCTTTCAATCCATGATCATGGAATATTTTTTTTCCATTTTTGGGTGTGTCTTCTTCAATTTCTTTCATAAGACTTCTACAGTTCTCAGTGTATAGATTTTTTTACCTCTTTGGTAATGTTTATTCCTAAGTATTTTATGATTTTTGGTACAATTGTAAATGGGATCAATTTCTTGATTTCTCTTTTTGTCACTTCATTGTTGATGTATAGGAATGCAACCAATTTCTGTGCATTGATTTTATATGCTGTGACTTTGCTGAATGCATGGATCAATTCTAGCAGTTTCTTGGCGGAATATTTTGTGTTTTCCATATAGAGTTTCATGTCATCTGCAAAGAGTGTAAGTTTGACTTCCTTTTTGCTGATTTGGGTGCCTTTTATTCCTTTGTGTTTTCTGATTGCTGAGAGTAGGACTTCCAACACTATGTTGAATAGCAGTGGCGAGAATGGACATCCCTGCCTAATCTTTGAGGCAAGGCTCTGTTTTTCCCCATTGAGAATGATATTAGCAGTGGGTCTTTCATATATGGTTTTTACAATCTTGAGGTATAATCTTTCTATCCCTACTTTCTTGAGGGTTTTTATCAAGAAAGGATGCTGTATTTTGTCAAATGCTTTCTCTGCATCTATTGAAAGGACCATGTGGTTCTTGTCCTTTCTTTTATCAATGTGATGTATCACATTGATTGATTTGTGGATATTGCAATAGCCCTGATCTCAGGTATAAATCCTATTTGGTCATTATGTATAATTGTTTTAATGTATAATTGGATCCAGTTGGTTAGTATCTTGTTGAGAATTTTTGTATCCATGTTTATCAGGGAAATTGGTCTGTAGTTATCCTTTTTTTGTGGGGTCTTCGGTTTGGAAACAAGGTAATGCTGGCTTCATAGAATGAGATTGGAAGTTTTCCTTCCATTTATCATTTTTGGAACAGCTTCCAAGAAATAGGTCTTAACTCTTCTTCATATGTTTGATAGAGTTCCCCCTCAAAGCTCTCCAGCCTGGGACTCTTGGTTTTTTGGGAGATTTTTTATTATAAATTCAATTTCTTTACTGGTTATTGGTCTTTTCAAAATTTTCTATTTCTTTCTATTTCAGTTTCAGTAGTTTATATATTTCTAGGAACTTGTCCGTTTCTTCCAGATTGCCCAATTTATTGGCATATAATTGCTTATAATATTCTCTTATTATTGTTTGCACTTCTGTGTTGTTGGTTGTGGTATCTTCTCTTTCATTCTTGATTTTACTTATTTGGGTCCTTTCTTTTTTCTTTTTGATCAAACTGGCTAGGGGTTTATCGATTTTGTTAATTCTTTCCAAGAACCAGTTCTTGGTTTCATTGATCTGTTTTATTTTTATTGTTGTTGTTTGTTGGGTTGGTTGGTTTCAATAACATTGATTTCTGCTCTAATCTTTTTTATTTCCTGTCTTCTGCTGGTTTTGGATTTTATTTGCTGTTCTTTTTCTAGCTCTCCTAAGTGAAAGGTTAGGTTGTATATCTGAGACATTTCTTTCTTTTTTAGGAAAAACTGACTTGCTATATACTCTCACCTTATGACTGCCTTTGATGCATCCTCTCAGAGGTTTGGGGCTGTGGTGTTACCATTTTCATTGGCTTTCATGTCCTTTATAATTTCTCTTTAACTTCCTGGTTTATGCATTCATTCTTTAATAGGATGTACTTTAATCTCCACATATTTCTTGTGTTTCCATATTTTTTCTTGTGATTGATTTCAAGTTTCTTAGCATTGTAGTCCAAAAATATGCAATATGATCTCAATCTGTTTGTACTTCTTTAGGGCTGATTTATGTCCCCGTATATGATCTATTCTGGAGAATATTCCATGTACACTCTAGTAGAATGTGTATTCTGCTGCTTTAGGATGAAATGTTCTGAATATGTCTGTTAAGTCCATCTAGTTCAATGTGTCATTTAAAGCCATCATTTCCTTGTTGATGTTCTACTTAGATGATTTTCCATTGGTGTAAGTGGAGTGTGGAAGTCCCTTACTGCTATGGTATTATTGTTAATGAGTTACTTTATGTTTGTGATCAATTGACTTATATTTTGGGTGTATCTTATTGGGGGCATAAATATTTACAATTGTTAGATCTTCTTGGTCGATAGACCCCTTAATTATGATATAATGCCATTCTTCATCTCTCATAACAGTCTTTACTTTAAAATCTAGCTTATCTGATATAAGTATGGCTACTCCAGCTTTCTTTTGGTGTTCATTAGCATGATAAATGGTTCTCTATCCCCTTACTTTCAATCTGAAAGTGACTTTAGGTCCAAAATAAATCTCTTGTAAACAGCATATAGATGGATCTTGTCTTCTTATGCATTCTGTTACCCTATGCTTTTGATTGGAGTGTTTAGTCCATTGACATTTAGAGTGAGTACTGAAAGATATGAATTTACTGCTATTGTGTTGCCTGTAGAATTGGAGTTTCTAGTAGTGTTCTCTGGTCCTTTCTAGTCTTTGTTGCCTTTGGTGTTTTTTGTTTTGTTTAGTCTTTTCTCCTCTCAGAGATCCCTTTAAATTTCTTGCAGAGTTGGTTTAGTGGTCACAAATTCCTTTAGTTTTTGTTTTTGTTTGTTGTTTATCTTGTTGTTATTTTTTTGTTTTTGTTTTTGTTTTGTTTGTTTGTTGTTTGTTGTTTTTTTAAATCTCTTTTTCAATTTTGAATGACAGCCTTGCTGGCTACAGAATTCTCCCCTGTATATTTGTTCCAATTCATCACACTGCAAAGATCCTGACACTCTTTCTGGCCTGCCAAGTTTCTGTAGATAGGTCTGCTGCAAACCTGATCTGTCTTCCCTTATAGGATAAGAACTTTATTTCCCCCTTGCTGCTTTCATAAATTTTTCCTGGTCTGTGTATTTTGTGAATTTGACTATGGTATGCCTTGTTGATAATCGGTTTTTGTTTTATCTAATGGGAGTCCTCTGTGGTTCCTGGATTTTGATGTCTGTGTCTTTCCCCAGTTTAGGAAAGTTTTCTGCTATGATTTGCCCACATAAGCCTTCTACCACTTTTACTCTCTCTTCATCTTCTGGGACTCCTATGATTCAGATGTTATTCTTTGTGAATAAGTCACTAAGTTTTCTAATTCTTATATTGTGCTCTTTTGCCTCAGTTTCCCCTCTTTTTCTTTTCCTTTGGCTTCTCTATTCTCCATTTTGTCTTCTATATTGCTGATTTGCTGCTCTCCTTCATCCATTCTTGACACCGTAGCATTCATTTAATAAGACATCTTAGTTATAGCATTTTTAATCTCATCCTGACTAGAATTTACTTCCTTTATTCCTACAAAAAGGGATTCTATGTTTTTTTTTTAACCCCAGCTTGTATTCTTATCATAGTGATTCTAAATCTAATTCACACATCTTGTTTATATTTGTGTTGATCAAGTCCTTGGCTGTCATTTTTTCCTGTTCTTTATTTTCTGGCAAATTTCTTCTTTTTATCATTTTGGAGAGAGAGAAATAATTAATTAAATAAAAAATAAAAAGTAGAAAATTGAAAACAACACAGAAAATTAAATTAAAGAAGCTATATTCTAGGTGTGTTTTGATCTGCTTGTTGAATCTTGATAGAACATAGAAAAAGGGAAAGAAAATAAATGCAAAAAGAAGAAAACATTTAAAAATTTAAAAAGTAGGCAATAAAGTAGAATAAAATGAAATAAACTAAAATAAAAAATAAAAAATTACAAAAAATAAAAAACACATTAAAATACATTTATAAAAACTGAAAATAAAAATATTTTTTTTCTCTTTCTGTATCCAAGACTAAGAAAAGAAAAAGAGAAAAAAAAATAGATTGGCCAGCAAACAGAATGAAATCCGAATGAGATTACATCCAGTTTCCCCTAGAAGTCAAATTATGAAGCACTTTATAGTCTGTATACTGAGTAAGGGGAGAGACCTGTGGTGGACTTCTAGGACTTAGTTGGCACAGTTGCATGGGGTTGGTGTTACAGATCCATCCTCCTCTTGGTGGCACTCCTAGCTTATTGGGGTGGATTGAGGTGGTGCATGTGAACATGTATGCGCAGTTTTGGGAGAGACGAAAATGGTGTTACCCAGCTCCCTTGTCTCAAGCATCAGAACTCTGTGCTCTCACACACTAGCCATCAGGCACCCCTCCTTTATCTCCAGCTTCCATCCTTCCCTGCTTCTATGTTGTCCATAAACAAGGTTTTAGCCTCCCAAGTGGCACCTCTCTTGAATTTTATCTCAGATGGGGCTATGATTCCAAACCTCACATTCTGAGGGCCCTGGGGCTTGGGCCCACTGCAACCCCCCTGAGGGGGGGTCTCGCTGTGCAGTGGCTGGGTGCCAGGCTTGCCCCTGGGAATGCTCATGTGACCATGCTTCTGCAGAGACCCAGAGAGTTCATCTGTGTGCCAGCCTGTCCCAGACAAATTTTGTGTGATAGAGTAGCAGCAGTGGTTCAGGGAACTATGGCAAATCACAACACACAACTGTTGCCAAGTTTCACAACACCCTAGCATCCTTATTCCAATACCAGCAAAAGCTGTACTTCTCCAGGGTCCACTGGGACTTTTCCCATGGGAAGACCACTAGGCCTTTCCAAATGCCCTCCCAGGAGGGGAATCTGCCTCTTCCTGTGTGTTCTGAGGACGCCTGGACCTCGCTGTCTGCTCCTGGGATTCACCCTTCCCAACAGAGCACTACTAGTATTGAGCTGTGGAATTTCTGACTCCTTTCCCCTGTTGATACACTATTGAAACCTCTCCTTGCTCCCTTTCTTGTTCAAACCTTGGGAGCATTTCCACTCTCTCTTTCTCTCCAGCTGTGTTCAGGGGGAGTGTTTTTCCTGTGCTCTCCCTGCTGTGTTTCTCCTCTCTTCACAAAGCAAAGCAGTTCCCTACCCTCAATGGCTTCCCTCTCCCCCAGGTCGCCTCTCCATGTGTACCTGCCATGTTCTGTGGCTCAAGTTATGCAGATTGTTGTGTTGATTCTAAGAAAAATTTTCTAGGTGTGCAAAATGGTTTGCTGCTAATTTAGTTGCATTTCAGGGATGAAGGAAGCAGAGAACTTCCATGCTGCCCCACCATCTTGGCCCCTTCTCCTCTAGATCCCCATTAGGAATATTTTACCTACATATAAGAGGTTCTCTTCTCTTACTGAATAAGGTCTGCAGCTGTTCCCCATTTTGGAGAAAGATATCATATGAGGAAATTATATTTGAGAATAGAAAGGTGTATTAAATTATCTTTGTAAAAATTTCCATTCTAGAGTGAATTAAATAAGCTTTTTAAAATACTTTATAAAAATATGATATTTTAAAAAATATGTCATGTAATTCTTACTCCTGTTTCTATCTCATTTTTTTCTTTATTATAAGAACCTTCTTTATGTGGACATTTGTTGTCCTTGTTTTCCAAGTTGCCCTTGGGTGAATATGAATAAAAATATTGACACCAATATAGAAATAACTTTGAGAAGCAGTTTTGTCATAAAGGCATATGTAAGAATTCATATGAATTGTAAAGACGTATGAAAGCTCATAAATTTTTGGTATAGTTTCTTCCCATTTTTAAAAGATCAGAATATTTTAAGCTAAATAGAATGATACCAATATAAGGGGCTTGAAAGACCACAGAGGTGCACAATCCTTAAGAAAAATGGCAAACTTGTTGTGAGTTAATATTCAGAAGCAAGTACATTAATAGGATATAAAGGTAACTCTTTATTTCACTTAAAGTTAGACTTTTGATGGTGGATTGCTTAAAATGCAGGCCATCGTTTATAATGAAAACTGCCATAAAAAGTTTAGAGTTAGCAGATTCATATTATTCCATTTAATAGAAAAGTTAATTCTTTTCATCAGTTTTGCATTTGCACATTTATCTCTTTTGGAGGCCAATCCAATAAAACTTCTGATTTGACATTACTTTCCTGTGTCCTGCCATATCTGCTTTAGTTGGGTTAGACCCTGATTGTTGCTACCATTTCCTGAAGGCATTGATATATATGCCTTTGCCGAATGATTTCCTTCATAAGACTTTTTCTTTGTCTCCTTTGAGATTGGTATCCTTTCCACTGTGAAATGACCTGGGTTTGCAAGCGGGAAGATAACTATAGTATCTGATTACATCACCACCTGATAACACCTGCTATGCTTAAATAACTTTCCAATTATGTGACCCTATTCAATATTTTGATGAGGGACCTGAATGACATTTTCTCAGTTATCTTATCCACTTCCAAGTAGAACTTCTAATCTTTGAATGAATAGCAAAATGAATCTTTTGGTAAGACAAACACTAAAGCCCCTAATTTTGAAAAAGAAGATAGTGGGCTTTAAAGAGGACAAAAACTCCCAACTTCTAATTACATGTGATAAATAATTAAAAAGGAAATCATTATATGTGTGTATGTGTGTTTATAATCTCCCAGGCTTCAGTGAATTTGTATCCATAAATTTCTGATTTATAAAATGAAGGTTTGAAAAGCCTTCCCATAAGCAGAATTAAATGGAACAATGAAATACCTTAATGCATCCATATCTTTGTTTCACTTTGCTCCATTCTATCTTGTCTAGTTCAACACCCTTAAATATATAATGTATATCTGAGAAGCAACCATAGCATAGGGTTTCATCATGTAGACCCTTGAGATAAGTAATCTGTGTGTAAATTCCAAATCTGCTTCCAAGTGCCCTCTGTGTCTTATTGACTTTAAATGTAAAACATTGCTTATAGAATTGTTAAGGATAAATAAGATAAGATTATATGAAAGTCTTATTTAAACATAAGTGTCAGTAAATATTAATATCCTGCCATATAATAATTAATACCATTGCCATATTTGGTGGCCATCTATTGGTTTGCCTGCACAGCCCCTCTCCTCTTTTGATAATAATTGTTTTATTTTTCTTAGGAAACCCTTTCTCCTTAATGTGATTTCCTAAAATTCTTACTCACAGTGCTCTATCCTGCCTAAGCCAGAGAGTAAGCATGAGACCTAAGCCAGTTAGATCTTCACTCCATGTAATTAAAACAAAAACCAAAAAAAGCGCCACATTTTTATTGATGTGCTCTTTATAAGCCATAGAGTATGCAAATATACAAATCTTTAGACTGATGAATTTTTACACCATATAAACCCATGGAAACACCTGAAAACAAGGATAAAAAAATCTTTCCTGTATCACAGAAATCTGCTTCTGCCCCTTCTTAGTCACTATCCCTAAGGTAACAAGCATTCTAATTTCTATTATGATGGAATAGTTTTGTATATGATAATACACAGTAATAAAAAAAGGCTTCATACAATATAGAAATATTGCTGCCAATAATAATATAAAAGAGTATATATTTTATGATCACACATACAGAACTTTGTAATCTGTTTTATATAACTAATAGCCCTGATTGATATACTCTGTACACAAAATACCTTGCTCTGTATTCCTTTGTCCATCTATTCAAATTTCACTCAATAGCACAGGTGCAATGTAAGTTATATCTTATTTGAGAAGTCTCTAAAATCTCTTGACATTTGCAAACTAATCACACTATTTTTTCCTAATTTATTAAGGCATTTTCTTTTTAAAAACTTAATATTTATTTATTTTGAGAGAGAGAGAGAGAGAGAGAGGCAGAGAGTGAGCAGGGAAGAGTGAGACACAATCCAAAGCAGGCTCCAGGCTCCGAGCTGTCAGCACAGAACCCAATGTGGGGCTCAAACTCACAAACTGCAAGATTATGACCAGACCCGAAGTTGGATGCTTAACTAACTGAGCCACCAGGGTGCCCTTATTCATTATGTTATTTTATATTTAATTATTATTGGGCATTATTTCTATATCCAGAGTCTGAGAGCCAGGAAGAAGGTAGGACACTTAGAAATTATACAGGAGATAAGATTCTGGGTAGCTAGTTATTCATATTCTATTTGAAAACCACGAGTGACTGGAAGTTCACTACTTCAAGAGGCAGGGTGTTCCATGGTTGGGTAATTATAATCATTAATAAGAAATATTTTAAATAAAGATAAATAATGTTATTATAATTCATATCTCGTGATCCTAGTTAAATTCTCTGAAATGTGACAATGCCTATACCCTTTTTCCTCAGAATAAATCTGCAGATATTTGGAAAGTTTTATTATGTCTAAACTGAATCTTCACTTTGACTTTCTGCTCCATTAATTATTCCTTAGAGGAGATGGCCTCTAGCCTCCTGTCAGCCTGCACATAGACTCTGGATTACATTACATTTACCTTGTCAGTGGCTTTCAACTGACAGAACAAAGCATGTCACTCAAGATGTGTTCTGGTAATTGTAGGTTAGGCTAGAACTCTAACTTAATGTCCATACTATGTTAACTTTGTACATGCTAGGAAATAAAATATAGTAGTATGTTGCAATAAAAGACACTGTTGCTAAAATGTGATTAAAGGCAACTCTCTATTAAGATATTTTAAATGAACTTGACCATTGAAAAATACAAGCCCTTAACCATTGAAAATGAGATTGTGGAATAAGAATAAGACAAAATGTCTTATGGGTTGGATTTATTTTACTTTAATTATATATTTTAAAAGTAATTTATGAGCTAAGTATATTTAGTAGAGATTATATATTTCCCAAAGGGTATGCCATAGTATTCTTCATATTAATGGATGCCATGTATTTGCAAATAAAAATGTCATTTATGTATAACTTCTGGGAATATATCAGCCTTCATTATGTGAAGTAAAACTATCTAATACTCATTATTAATATTTTTTTTCTTAAATAGTTTATTGTCAAATTGGTTTCCATACAACACCCAGTGCTCTTCCCAAGTGCCCTCCTCCATCACCACCACCTCTTTTCCCTCCCTCCCCCTTCAACCCTCAGTTCATTTTCAGTATTCAATAGTCTCTCAAGTTTTGCATCCCTCTCTCTCCCCAACTCTCTTTCCCTCTTTCCCTCCCCCTGGTCCTCCATTAGGTTTCTCCTGTTCTCCTGTTAGACCTATGAGTGCAAACATATGGTATCTGTCCTTCTCTGCCCGATTTATTTCGCTTAGCATGACACCCTCGAGGTCCATCCACTTTCCTACAAATGGCCATATGTCATTCTTTCTCATTGCCATGTAGTACTCCATTGTGTATATATACCA
>PJEM01003242.1:0-47251 GCA_004023845.1 Helogale parvula
AGCTATAGTCTCATAAAATATATCTCTTCAATAATAAGACTTGAAAGTCAAAATTGCTCCTTGATCCATGGGCTGCAGAATGGATATTGGGTTAGAGGCATGAAAACATTAATATCATTGTACATCTCCATCAGAGCTCTTGGGGGACCAGATGTATTGTCAATAAGCAGGAAAGTTTTGAAAGGAATTTCTTTCTAAGTAGGTCTTAGCAGTGGGTTTGAAATATTCAGTAAACCATGTTGTAAACAGACGTGTTGTTATTCATGCTCTTTTGTTCTATTTATAGAGCACAGGAAGAATAGACATTATTTTTTCACTTTGCAGTTTCAATTGTTACTATTTATTTATTTATTTATTTATTTAAGAGAGTGAGACAAAGCATGAGCGAGGAGGATCATAGAGAGAAGGAGGACACAGAATCTGAAGTGAGCTTCAGGCTCTGAGCAAGCATTCAGCCCAAAGCCCCATGCTGGGCTTGAACCAACCAACCATGAGATCATGACCTGAGCTGAAGTCAGACGCTTAACCGACTGAGCCACTCAGGTGCCCCTCAACTCTGATATCAAAGCTTGACAGCACACAAGGGGGAAGAAAAACAACAAACAAGGAACAGCAAACAAATTAATCTTGCATGCTACTTTCAATCAACAGATTGTGGGTCTCTAGCTAGCAGTGTTTATAAGGAATCTGAGGCTTCAGGCTCACTTAGGGGAAAGACTATTGAAAATAATTATCAATATCCACACATTTCACTCAACCCAGAAGAAACCAATGACACCAAAATTGGCAGCAAAAATGGCATTGGCCATTCCACCAGGGCCAATAAAGGGGCCAACAAAGATCTGAAGAAATCTGGAGTGGTCATTCTGGTGGAATCTGGTCCAGAAGGTAAATGGGATTCTAGACCAGGAATCGCTAAATTCTTTTTCCTCGTGCCAAATCAGCAGCCTGAACTCAAAGTCATCCCAGCTCCAGGGCCCAGAGACAGCCTCATCTGCAATCTCCACTCAGGTTTTCCCCTCAGGCTGGTCCTCAGCCTCAGCTGCAGAGGCGTCCAGAGCATTTAAGGCCTCTTTTGCAGCCTCATGAAGGATGCAGTTCAGTAGCAAGGATCTCTCTTCTGAACCTTTGCAATCTCAGCACTCTCATCTTGCTAGTGGTAGGAACAGAGGCCCCAGAGGAATTCATACTCAGGAGGGTTGCTGCTCAGCATTTGTCTGTAATCCAGGTACTTTTGCTTTACAAACTCATAAGTGAGATGTTTCCTTAGATCTCCAAGGAGAGGACTTCTCACCCCAGGACTCAGTCCCATCTTGCTTTGTGTCAGCTTCACAGACATAGTTGCAATTCATGAAGATGATACCCAATACCACTAAGAGGACACCCAGCATGGTTGTGTCTTTGTCCCCAGTGTGCAAACCAGGGACTTGGGGGTGGGGGTACTGATGAGAATATAAAGGTGCTCCTTTTTGTCAGTCTCCTTCAGTTGAATCCCAGGAAAAACATCAGTGCATTTATGGCTGATATCCCTCAGCGTTTCTGAATGCTTGATGGACACCTGTGTGTAATCTTTAAGCATCAAGTATTTAACCAACCTACTTGCTCTATCCTTTTTTTAATAATAGTTTATTGTCAAATTGGTTTCTATATAAGACCCAATGCTTCTCCCCACAAGTGCCCCCCTTGCATGGCCATCACCCCCTTCCTCCCTCCCCCTCCCCCTTCAGCCCTCGGTTCGTTTTTAGTATTCAATAGTCTCTCATGTTTTGTGTCCCTCTCTCTCCCCAGTTCTCTTTTCCCCTTCCCCTCCCTATGGCCCTCTGTTAGGTTTCTCCTCTTAGACCTGAGTGCAAACATATGGTATCTGTCCTTCTCTGCCTGACTTTTTTCACTTAGCATGACACCCTTGAGGTCCATCCACTTTGCTACAAATGGCCAGATTTCATTCTTTCTCATTGCCATATAGTACTCCATTATGTATATATACCACATCTTCTTTATCCTGAAAAAGGGCCACATCTCAGCGTTGTGTGGCATCCAGATTCTGTGAGGCATGCTAGTTGGGAGAGGGGCTCAGGTTTTGCCAATCAGGAGGAACTGACCATCAGTGGGGAGCCACTCGGGGGGAGTGGCCAGTCAAGAGGGCCTTGCCAATCTGAAGGTCGCTGCCTGTGCCAGGCCAGTGGATTCAGCCAGACAATCATACCAAGCCAGACAATAGGGTTCTGCCAAGCAAGTGACTTTTGCCAGACTGGTGGGGTCTGCCCTGGCTGGGAGGATCTTATGTGATGGTGGGACCTGCCTCGGAGGCTGGTTTTGCCAGACTGATTGGTTCTGCCAGGACAATGGGGTCTGCCAGAGCACATTGGAGGGTGCACCAGATGGGTTCTAATTGGTAACTGGAACAGGTGCGGACCTCCAGGTCCCTGCAGCCAGTAGAACCCACCTCTGATCCCCACTGCTATTATTGTACACATTCAAGTTACTAACCTTATGAGTTCTCTTGCCCTAAATTATAACCAAATTATAGTTTTGGACGCCAGAGTCTGAGCCTGGGAACCATCCGCTGATATCTTTGCAGCTTGTTTAATATTGTGAGTATAGGTATCAGCTTTTGGGTGCTTAGTGGTGTCATTCCCAGCCTTAAAGGCTGCATTAGGCTAAATATTGACAATCTCACCAGCCCTGACAGAGAAATTGTAGGTGGCACTTGAGCCTACCTTAGTAGTAGTGTTCAGGGACTTAAAGACCATATCAGACTTGTTAGCAGTTAACTTCCTAGTTAGCAACTAGTGGTTTCTGCCTGATAAATATCATAGGCAGCATTTTGGGCCCTTTGGGGTGGCATTATGGGATTTAAAGGCAGCCTTAGGCAGGACACTGGGCATCTCTTTGGCATCACGAGCCTGAGAGAAATCATAGGCAAGATTTAGTCCTTTTGTGGCGACATTCTGAGCATCAAAACTGGTTTGGGCATAGTGGCAGCTGCTTAAACTCGAACATCAGCTACCTGACTGGCTGTTTGAGGCTGTGAACTCCGAGGACTAACATTTGACCCAGCTGCTGTGGCCTGGTTGGTAGGTGGAGCCTCCGAGATCTGGATGCCCTTATCAGAGTCTGCATAAGTAGCATGTTTTCTTGTATAGAGGCCTTAGCCTGGAAGTGGAGGAGGCTCACACCAACTTCGTTTTCTGAGCCATGGCTCCTGTCCCTCTCGCAAGAGCAGAGCCTTGCCTCAGACTCCAACCTTATCATCCTTGTTGCCTCCCTTATTCACCACTCAGAGGACTGAAATTTCCCTGCTTGGTTTTCTGCACTGCACCCTCTCCTGATCCAGTATAAAATTACAGTCAGTATCCCAAAATAGACATAATTTTTTAAGCTTATTTATTTTTGAGAGAGAGAGAGAGCGCAGAGAATGAGAGGGAGTGGGGTAATGGCAAGGGCAGAGATAGAGGATACCAAGCAGGCTCTGCACTGTCAGTGTAGAACCTGACAGTGGGCTTAAACTCAGGAACCTTGAGATCATGATCTAAGTCAAAATCGACAGTGCCACCCAGGCACCCCATGATCCTTGAATAATTCTAATACACACACACACACACACACACACACACACACACACAAGAAATAAGGAATTCTGAAATATAGAAGAGCTCTATGTGCAGGACAATAATCAGTGATATTCCACTAGATGTGATTAATTCGCATTGCTGTGCACAAGAATCATATGCATTATTATCATTATTTAACGATTTACAAAGTGATGACACAGATGTAGCACAGTGAAGCTAACTAAAATGGCAAAGCCAGAGGGAACATTGACTAATATTTTTTCACCATAGTACCCCCACTTATCTTTCCCTCCCATTTCAAATTGTTTCACTTCAAAGACCTCATAGTTGTGCCCAACAGCACCGCATTATCAATGTGTCCCAGGTACACTCACCAGCACCTTTTTGCCACTGTCCCCCATCACAGGGGTTACTCCTAGAGTCTCTGCAAGTGATCTTGTTCAACTTGGCCTCAGCATAATCTTAAAAAAAACATTTATTTTTAATACAAATTTATTTATTTATTTATTTATTTATTTATTTATCTTTATTTATTTTGAGAGAGAGGGATAGTGCACACACGTGTGTGGGGAGAGCAGAAACAGGGATAGAGAGAATCCAAATCAGGCTCTATCCTGACAGTGGAGAGCCCAACATGGGGCTCAATCTCACAGACTGTGAGATTATGTCCTGAGCTGAAATCAAGAAGCAGAAATTTAAATGACTGACTGAAACAGGAACCCCTTTTTCTCCTTTTTTTTTTCAGGAATAGAATTTAGCGATTCATCACTTACACTCAACACCCAGAAATAATCCAAAAATGTGTCCTCCTTAATTCTCCTTGCCCATTTAGCCCATTCACCCACCCAACACCTCTCCAGCAATCCTATTTATTCTCTGTATTGAAGAGTCTCTTATGGTTTGTCTCCCTCTCTGGTTTTATCTTATTTTTTGTTTCCCTTCCCTTATGTTCATATGTTTTGTATCTCATCTGTTTTGTATCTTAAATTCCATATTTGAGTGAAGTCATATAATATTTGTCCTTCTCTTATTGATTTATTTTACTTGCATAATACACTCTAGTTCCATCCACATTGTTGCAAATGGCAAGGTTTCAATTTTTTTGATCACTGAGTAATATTCCGATGTATATATATACCACTCTTCTTTATCCATTCACCAGTGGATGGACATTTGGGGTCTTTCAATACTTTGGCTATTGTTGATAGTGCTGCTATAAACATTGGGGTGCATGTGTCCCTTTGAAACAGCACACCTGTGTCCCTTGAATAAATACCTAGTAGTGCAATTGCTGGGTCCTAGGGTAGTTCTATTTTCAATTTTTTGAGCACCTCCGTAGTGTTTTCCAGAGTGGCAGTACCACTTTGCACTCCCACCAGCAGTGCAAAAGAGATCCTCTTTCTCTGCATCCTTGCCAACATCTGTTGTTTCCTGGGTTGTTCATTTTAGGCATTCTGATACATGAGGTAGCATCTCATTGTGGTACTGATTTGATTTGATGATGAGAGTGATGTTGAGTATTATTTTTTTCATTTGTCTGATAGTCATCTGGATCTCTTTTTTGAAAACTGTCTATCATTGTCTTTTGCCCATTTGTAGCTAGATTATTTGCTTTTGGGGGGTTGAGTTTGACAAGTTCCTTATAGATTTTGGATGCTAACCCTTTATCCGATATGTCATTTCCAAATATCTTCTCCCATTCCATCAGTTGCCCTTTAGTTTGCTGATTGTTTCCTTTGCTGTGCAGAAGCTTTTATCTTAATAATTTCCCAATAATTCATTTTTGCTTTTGTTTCCCTTGCCTCTGGAGACATGTCAAGTAAGAAGTTGCTACAGCTGTGGTCCAAGAGGCTATTGCCTATTTTCTCCACTAGGATTTTGATAGCTTCCTGTCTTAAGTTTAGGTCTTTCATCCATTTGAGTTTATTTTCATATATGGTGTAAGAAAACAGTCCAGGTTCATTCTTCTGCATTTGTTGTCCAGCTATCCCAACACTATTTGCTGAAGAGACCTTTTTACATTGGATATTATTTCCCGCATTGTCAAAAAATAGTTGGCCATGCATTTGTGAGTCCGTTTCTGGGTCCTCTATTTTGTTCCATTAATCTATAGATCTGTTTTTGTGCCAGTACCACAATGTTTTGATGATTACAGCTTTGTAATACAGTTTCATGTCCAGAATCGTGATGCCTCCAGCTTTTGCTTTCTTTTTCAAGATTGCTTTGACTATTTGGATTCTTTTCTGGATTCATAGAATTTTTAGGATTGTTTCTTTTAGCTCTGTGAAGAATGCTGGTGTTATTTTGATAAGGATTGCATTGAACATGTAGATTTCTTTGGGTAGTATTGACATTTTAACAATATTTGTTCTTCCAATCCATGAGAATGGAATGTTTTTCCATTTCTTTGTGCCAGAATAGACATAATTTTTAAGGATCCTAACACTTTTGGAATGAGCATTGCCTTCAATTTAAAGTCATCAGCTGCATTAGCCCTTAAGAGGAGAGTCAGTCTGTCATTTCAAAGCCAGACATTGACTTCTCCTTTTTAGCAATGAAAGTCCTAGATGGTATCTTCTTCCAGTAGAATAATGCTTTGAAAATCTGTTATTTAGTGTGTTAGTATTTGCTAATTATCTTAGCTAGATCTGGATAATTTGCTGCAGCTTCCACATCTACATCTACTTGAAGCATTTGCTGTTTCACCTTGCACTTTCATGTTAAGAAGATGGCTTCTTTCCTTATATCTCATGAACCAACCTCTGCTAGCTTCAAACTTTTCTTTTGCAGCTTCTTCACCTATTCATGGAATTAAAGAGAGCTAGGTCCCTACTCTGGAATAGGCTTTGGCTTAAGGGAATGTTGTGGCTGGCTTGATCTTCTATCTAGACCATTGAAATTTTTCCATATCAGCAATAAAGATATTTCTCTTTTTTATCACTTATGTGTTCACTAGAGTAGCACTTTTAATTTCCTTTAAAAATTTTAACTTTGCATTTACAACTTGGGTAACTGATTGAGACAAGAAGCCTAGCTTTTAGCCTTTCTTGGTTGTTGATGTGCCTTCCTCACTAAATTTAACCATTTGAAGCTTTTGATTTAAAATGAGAAACATGTAACTTGTCTTTCACTTGAATACGTAGAAACCATTGTAAGGCTAATTAATTGGACTAATTTCAATATTGTAGTTCCGTAGGGAATTGGAAGAACTAAGAGGAGGGAGTGAGATAGGGGAACAGCCAGTCAGTGGAGCAGTCAGAATACACACACAACATTTATTAAGTTCACTATTGTATACAGGTGTAAAATGTGGCATCACGAAGTAGTTACAATAGTAATATTAATAATCACTGATCACCATAACAATGAAATAATAATTAAAGAGTCTAAAATATTGTGAGTATCACTCAAATGTGACATAGACATGAAGTTAGCAAATTTTGGCAAAAAAAATGGCACTGAGAAACTTACTCAAAGTGGGGTTGTCACAAACTTTAATTTGTAAAAAATGCAATACCTGCAAAGTATAATTAAAGTTTAATAAAACAAGGAATGTTCATAATTCCAAAGTTTAACATTGTTTTGTAAAAGAAGGGTCCCTTTTAAATCTTGTACTGATGTCATGTATTGGTCTGTTATATTTTAACCCTTTTATGAAGTTATCTCTTGTTTATAAAATTGCTTATTGTCATTTTTAGGTAAAACTTAGACTACTCAGAAAGATTACTTAATTTACTGGTTGCTGTGCAATGTGATGCCAAGTTCTAAGGGGATAAGTACCCTTTAAAAGGCTTGTCTTTCTTACAGTTTTTAAAAAGACACTTTGTACTACCCACATCACTTACAAGTTTATTTTGTAATTCCAAAGTTAATCTTGAAAAAACCTTATATGTATATGGTGCACAGTTACTAGTCAAACCAGTAGATGAATTTCTAATAAACTTGTGTCTTTTATATCACTTTTATTTTGTTTTAAAATAAGTGGTGGAGGGACAAGTCAAGCATGTGCAAGTTACTGGTCAACCCGCTATTTCTCAATTAATGGAAAATGTCTACCGTGCTTCCATTTATTATAAATTATTGTGATAATGTACCAACAACATTAGTCAATCTGATTAAAGAAATCACTAAAACTGAATGACAAGTTACCATAGTCCATTTTTTTCCTGAAATTCATTAAACTCACTCATATGAAACTTACAAATAATTTATTTTTCTCTAAATGTTTATGCATTTTTGAGAGAGAGAGAGAGAGAGAGAACAGAGAAGGGGTAGAGAGAGACAGAGGATCTGAAGCAAGTTCTGTGCTGACAGTAGAGAGCCCAATGTGAGGTTCCAACTCATGAACCACAAGATCATGACCTGAGCCAAAGTCAGATTCTTAATCGACTGAGCCACTCAGGCACAAACACATTTAATAGTAGTTATGGTACCACAAACTTTATTAAATGTACTCCACATACATGGAAAAGTTAGGTGGCGCAAAAATTAAGTATCTATCCTGTCTTTGATAATACAATATCTTTCTGGAAAATAAAGATGTCACTGATGATGACAATCTGAGATTCAAGAAGATAGTTGAAAAAATAATGGATAAAGATTTAGGGTATCATTCATAAAACAGAAAGTGTTTCATTTCAAAGATGGTTAAAAGGAAATGACCAGTCCTCACATGATAAACATTCAACTCACTATTTTCCCTCCTGTCCTCAATCACCTTGTCCTCTACTATTGAAAGAAAAAAAAACGCTTGTTGATTGGTTGATGACAAAATGCATTTCCTACAGGTGTCCATTAGGTTCTTTCCATAGTAATGTAAGTTAAGTTACATTTTTCACTTGAAATTCTAGGGCAGAATTCTCAATACCCTAATGTTAATTTCTGCAGCATAAATGTTCTGAAACTATTCTTACTTAGGCTTTACTATGCTACATTGAACATCTTATGGGAAAATACATCTGTGGAATACCACAGCAGTCATTTTCTATCTGCTTATAATATATACTAGTATTTCAAGAAGACCACATTCAAAAGTAGTGGTATAGGGATCCTAAAGGGAAAACTTCTTTCCAAAATAGGAAAGAAAATAATAACAATAGCAACCACCAAAATAATATAAAAAAGGAAACTCTTTAATATATTAATTTAATTTTTCATGATGCTAAAACAATAGGTTCAAAAATGAGAACTTCTACTAATCAGTTGTTTGTTCATTCCACATGAGTACAAATAATCAAGTCAACAATTCCCCCAAATTTTGACTTAACTTTCTCTCTTGATTTCCAGAACAGATATATTTTGTTATACAGAAGGGGTAAGAAATTATAGTTTCAGATTATTTGGGAGTAACATTGGATCAACGTCATTCTCCAACCATAAAAATATAATGATGTATACTTTGTGTATATTTATTCTGTAATTTAGTGCTCTCTCTTGGCACCTCTCCCACTTCCACTTATTCCAGATATATGACTCCCAATGTGGATAATCAAAGTCCTTTGAAAATAGTTGGCCAAATAGTTCCTAATAGACACTAGAAACAAATTTGTAAAATTAAAAATAACAATACTTTTACTGCTTTTGATAAGCACTGTTATTTTGTCAACTAAAAATTCATTAGTTCTCCTTGTCTGAACACTCTCTGGACCCACTGAAATACATACAAACCTACCCCCCTACACACACACACACACACACACACACACACACACACAATATTAATCACATAGAGTAACTGTGTCTGGGGTGCCATTTCTCATCCATAGAAATAGTTATAATCATTCGAAGCAGCGTACAGCCAGTAACCCCTGCTATACCCCTTTGGGTAGTGTAACCATCCACATGTTTTTAAAAAGTGCAGGACATACCATGTAATAAGAATATCACAGACAATAATACATTTCTTAAGAGACACAAGGGAGAAACACTTCAAAAAGTCAGGTGATAGTACTGTTGGCTTTATTCGCATATGTTTACAAAAATGACTAATCGGGACCCATTTAGTTCCAAGTGGCAAAAATCAACTCAAATTAAGTTAAATTAAAACTGGGAATATATTGGGGTACCTTGGTGGTTCAGTGGGTTAAGCATCCGGCTTCAGCTCAGGTCATGATCTCACAGTTCATGGGTTCGAGCCGGGCATCAGGCTCTGTGCTGACAGCTAGCTCAGAGCCTGGAGCCTGCTTCAGAGTCTGTCTCCCTCTCTCTCTCTCTCTGACCCTCCCCTGCTTGCGCTGTCTCTCTCTGTCTCTCAAAAATAAATAAAAAACATTAATTTTTTTAAGAATTAAAAAAACCTGGGAATATAATTAGCTCATATAGCTTAAAAGGATGCTGGAGAAGCTACAAATGGATGGAGGAACCACAGAAACCAGGACTTTAGGGTCTAGAAACAGAGTCAAAGATATTAATGTCTATATAAACACACACACACACACACACACACACACATATATATATACATATATATATGTTTACATATAGTGTATAATGCATGTATATACACTAATATTTATATATAATATATACTAATGTCTATATATGTGACTATACAATATATCATATCTATCTAAGTATATTATTATTATCTATCTGTAAGGTGCATTTTGATTATCCAGAAAATTTTCATTTTAATTTTGAAATACTTAACATTGTCCGATACAAATACACTGTGACACTGACACTGACTGGTGGCTCAGTCAGTTAAGTATCCAACTTTTGGCTTTGGCTCAGGTTATGATTTCACAGTTGCTGAGATCGAGATCCATATTGGGCTCTGAGCTGACAGTGTGGATGCTGCTTGGGATTTTCTCTCCCTCTCTCTCTGCCCTCTTCCACTCGTGCTTTCTCCTTGTCTTTCTCAAGTCAATACAAAATTAAAGGGGCACCTGGGTGGTTCAGTTGGTTAAGCAGCCAACTTTGGCTCGGGTCATGATCTTGGTTTCGAGTCCCACGTCAGGCTCTGTGCTGACAGCTCACAGCCTGGGGCCTGCTTCTGATTCTGTGTCTCCCTCTCCCTCTGCCCCTCCCCTCTTCACGTTCTGTCTTTCTGTCTCTCAAAAATAAGTAAACTTTAAAAAAAAAACTAAAAAAATGAAAAAAAAAAACCTGTGACATTGCTGTACAGCTGCTTGGAATGCTTCCAAGTGCTGAGTTGTGATCCTTACTGTATTTCAAGCTAAATCTGTGAGGGAAAACAAAAAAAGAACTAGAAAAGAGATTTTTCACTGAGCCAGAAAAACAATGGTATGACCCAGAAAGTATTACGTTGATTAAAGAACTTAAAACAATATCTACAACTTAGTCAGTGTCAGATATATATTAACTCTTACACGGTGCTTTCAATAATTCATCTCAATTATTCCTTACAATATCCCCAAAATGGAAAGTTTCCTTATACAAATGGGAAAACTAGAGTGCCACAAAAATTTTGAAAGGTCATGCAGCTTTTAAATGAATGATTTATCTGGGTTTGGATCCCAGGCAGGTTTTTTTTTTTTTTTTTCAAATCCATTGTGTTATACGACTTGTCAAAACAGTGCCTTATAGTAAAATTTTAAATGATGCTATTATTTTTAAAGTAAGTTTGTTTATGAGGCGCCTGGGTGGCTCAGTTGGTTAAGCATCCAACTTCAGCTCCGGTCATGATCTCATGATTTGTGGGTTCAAGCCCCGCCTTGGGCTCTGTGCCGACAGCTAAAGGCCTGGAGCCTGCTTCAGATTGTGATTTTGTGTCTCCTTCACTCTCTCTGACTCTCCCTTGATCACACTGTCTCTTCTCTGTCTCTCAAAAAAAGTAAATACATGTTAAAAATTATTATTATTATTTTTATTTTTTAGTTTAAATATTTCTTTTTTATATTATTTATTTATTTATTTATTTATTTTTGAATATAACTCAATTTATTTTTTTAACATATGCAATTATTTTCCATCATTTACAATACAGTTGATACAATGACACTCCAAACAGAAAAGCAAAGTAAAAAATCAAAACACCAACTTCTGTTTCATGTAATTAGACTTATACAGAAATTAGAAGGTTAAGTAACAACTAGTTAATCACCTAATTTCACAGCTATCTGAAGTGGCAATCGTTATATAGCAGCTTATCTATGATACATTAAAGATAAATGATACAATTTATTACTTGCTCATAAGCTACAACACAGCCTGCTTAATACCTTTCCTTAAATTCCACCTCTATACTACAATATACTTGAGGTCCTTGCAAAAAAGTAGCTACCTTGTATGTAGGAAATGGATGATTAAGTCTTTAGTGTTGTAAAAGCAACTTCATTTAAACATAACCACCTCCACCACCAAAAAAAGAAGAGGAAAAAGAAAAAAAAATAAAGAAAATAATAAGAGAAAAACCCAAGACACACTTCCTATGGGAAAAAAGGTAAGTTTGTTTATATAAATAAATTTAGAATAATAGCATGAATATTTTATCTTCAATATTGATATTTATTTCAAGTTCAATGACATACAAAAGGAAACCAAAAGTTAGTATATGTAATTCTTTCAAACTATTTAAATGTGACCCATAGGAAGAAATACATTTTACACTATGAACGGTAAGTATGTGTTTTTTATCTATACAACTGTAATCAAAATTTTATAAAGCAATATTTACCTTATCACACGTGATGTACTTTTCTATGTTATATTCTATTTTGTTATTTAAAAATAGTGATGGCCATCATCTGATGAATGGATCAAGAAGATGTGGTATATATTCACAATGAAGTACTACATGGCAATGAGAAAGAATGAAATCTGGCCATTTGTAGCAAAGTGGGTGGACCTCGAGGGTGTCATACTAAGCGAAATAATTCAGGCGGAGAAGGACAGATATCATATGTTTGCACTCATAGGTCTAACAGGAAAACAGGAAAAACCTAATGAGGGACCAGGGGAAGGGGAAGAGGGAAAGAGTGTTAAGGAGAGAGAGGGACGCAAAACTTGAGAGACTATTGAATACTGAAAACGAACTGAGGGTTGAAGGGGAAGGGAGAGGAGGGAAAAGATGTGGTGATGATGGAGGAGGACACTTGTGGGGAAGAGCACTGGGTGTTATATGGAAACCAGTTTGACAAAAATCTATAAAAAATAGTGATGGCAATGACCAACTATATTTATTTCTTATCTCATTAATTAGTTGTTATCCATAGCTTGATACTCATTTAAACAATGATGGTTTATATAGTCATGCCTACTTTTTTAGCTTTTAAGTATAATTAGAGAATTATAGAGAAGTATAATTAGCTTCAACTGAAAGGAAAAAAATGAAGCCTAAAGTTCCCACTCTCAAAGGTTGTAGTCAGGATTCACTCTTCTTGACTAAGGAAGCATGCAGTGGCAGCGTCTCACAAGCATTGCTCTCTCAAGCAAAATTTCTCCTCACTCAACATTCCTTAACCAGCTACAATCCCAGATCTTTTTCTACTTGTCTGGAAGGTAACAAGTCTTTTGCTACATACACTTCATATTAACACCAATCTTAACCAAGTTAATAAATTTTATCCAGTGGAAGTGGAAGTTATAAAATGGGAGAGGAAGATAGTGCTACAAAAAAATTTACAAAAATATGTCAGAAAAACACAGAAAAATGTGGCAGTAAATAAATTGGCTTCTATACACAATCTCAGGCCACTGGTGTCAACAGTACACTCTGTAATTATTAAATAGTAACTACTGTAGTGGAGAAATTAGACATAAGTAAGTAAGAGCCAATCTGGTTTGCCCTTGTTTACTTTCTTTTTTTAATGTGTATTTATTTTATAGAGAGTGCAAGTGGGGAAAAGGTAGAGAAAGGTGGACACAGAATCCTAAGTGGGCTCTGCGTTGACAGCAATGAGCTCTACGTGGGGCTCAAACTCATGAACCATGAGATCGTGACCTGAGCTAAAGTTGGACGGTCAACTGACTGAGCCATGCACGTAATCCTGCCTTTGTTATCTTAATATATTGATGGACTTGCGACAAACACTCTCTTTTTCCCTGAAGACAGAACAAAAACTGATTGATAATCAAAAATTTTTATTACACCATCCAGATAGCATCTGTTGAAAAATAAATGGTGTACTTAAACATCATAAAAGCCATTTATGAAAAGCCCACAGCTAATGGTATCCTCAATGGGGAAAACTGAGAGCTTTCCCCCTGAAATCAGGGACACAACAGGGATGTCCACTCTCACCACTGTTGTTTAACATAATGTTGGAAGTCCTAGCATCAGCAATAAGGCAACAAAAGGAAATAAAAGTCATCAGAATCAGCAAAGATGAAGTCAAACTTTCACTTTTCGCAGATGACATGATGCTCTATACAGAAAACCAGATCGATTCCACCAGAAGCCTTCTAGAACTGATCAATGAATTCAATAATGTTGCAGGGTATAAAATCAATGTACAGAAATTGGTTGCAATCTTATACACCAAAAATGAAGCAACAGAAAGAGAAATCAAAAGACTGATCCTATTCACAATTGCAGGAAAAACCATAAGATACCTAGTAAATAAATTTAACCAAAGATGTAAAAGACCTGTATGCTGAAAACTATAGAAGACTTATGAAGGAAATTGAGGAAAGCACAAAGAAATGGAAAAACATTCCTTGCTCATGGATCAGAAGAATAAACATTGTTAAATCGTCAGTATTACCCAAAGCAATTTACACATCCAATGCAATCCCCATCAAAATTGCACCAGCATTCTTCTCAAAGCTAGAACAAACTATCCTCAAATTCATATGGAACCACAAAGACCCCAAATAGCCAAAGTCATATTGAAGAAGAAAACCAAAACGGGAGGCATCACAATCCCAGACTTTAGTCTCTACTACAAAGCTTTCATCATCAACACAGTATAGTATTGGCACAAAAACAGACACATGGACCAATGGAATAGAATAGAGAGCCCAGAACAGGACCCCCAAGTGTATGGCCAATTAATCTTTGACAAAGCAGGAAAGAGTATCCAAAGGAAAAAAGACAGTCTCTTCAACAGGTGGTGTTGGGACAGCTGGACAGCAACATGTAGAAGAATGAAATTAGACCACTTTCTTACCATTGACAAAAATAAACTCAAAATAGATAAAGGACCTGAATGTGAGACAGGAAACCATCAAAACTCTAGGAAAGAAAGCAGGAAACAGCCTCCTTGACCTCAATTGCAGCACTTTTCTCCTTGACACATCTCTAAAGCCATGGGAATCAAGAACAAAAATGAACTACTGGGACCTTATCAAGATAAAAAGCCTATGCACTGCAAAGGAAACAATAAAAAAAACCCTAATAAGCAACGACAGAATGGGAAAAGATAATGGCAAATGGTATATCACATAAAGGGCTAGTATCCAAAATCTATAAGGAAGACAACAAACTCTATACCCGAAAAAAGAACAATCCAGTGAAGAAATGGACAGAAGATCTGAACAGACACTTTTCCAAAGAGGACATCCAGATGGCCAACAGGCACATGAAGCGATGCTCAACATCACTCATCATCAGGGAAATACAATTCAAAACCACACTGAGATCCCACCTCACACAGGTCAGAGTGGCTAAAATGAACAAATCAGAAGACTACAGATGCTGGCGAGGATGTGGAGAAATGGGCACCCTCCTACACTGTTGGTGGGACTGTAAACTGGTGTAGCCACTCTGGAAAACAGTATGGAGTTTCCTCAAAAAACTATCAATAAAACTCCCCTAAGATCCAGCAATAATACTGCTGAGGATCTACCCAAGGGATACAGAAATGCTGATGCATAGGAGCACATGTACCCTAATGTTCATAGCGGCACTTTCTACAATAACCAAGTCATGGAAAGAGCCTAAATATCCATCACCTGAGGAATGGATAAAGAAGATGTGGTATATATTCACAAGGGAGTACTACATGGCAATTAGAAAGAATGAAATCTGGCCATTTGTAGCAAAGTGGATGGACCTCAAGGGTGTCATGCTGAGTGAAATAAGTCAGGCGAAGAAGGACAGATACCATATGTTTGCACTCATAGGTCTAACAGGACAAACCTAACAGAGGACCATCTGGAGCAGAAGGGGAAAAGAAAGCTAGGGAGAGAGAGGGACACAAATCATCAGAGACTATTGAATACTCAAACCAAACCAAGGGCTGAAGGGGGAGGGAGGGGGTGAAAGGGGGTGATGGTCATAGAGGGGGGGCCATGTGGGGAGAAGCACTGGGTATTATATGGAAACCAATTTGACAATAAACTATTATAAAAATAAATAAAATGAGTGAATGAATGAATCAAAAGAAAGAAAGAAAGAAAGAAAGAAAGAAAGAAAGAAAGAAAGAAAGAAAGAAAGAAAGAAAGAAAAAGAAAGAAAGAAAGAGAATGAAAGAAAGAAAAATAAATGGTGTCCAGGAGTCCCTGGTTGGTTCAGTCGGTTGGACATCCAGCTTTGGCTCAGATCATGATCTCACAGTTTGTGAGTTCGAGCCCCGCATCGGGCTCCGTTCAGACAGCTCAGAACCTGGAGCCAACTTCAGATTCTGTGTCTTCCTCACTCTCTGTCTCTCCCCTCCTCACACTCTGTGTCTTTCTCTCTCAAAAATTAATAAACATTGAAAATTTCAAAAAAAGAAAAGAAAGATAAATGGTGTCTAGTTCAGTCTAATACCTTTTCCTTACTATTTCAAACTACATTTTATAATTTAGGGTTTATTTTTTTATTAAATATAAACCACAACCATTATTAAAAAATAAACTGGAGATACTAGAGATGCTTCTCGTTGATGGCTTTTCCAATAAAAGATAGTTGTTTTGTTCTCCCTCCCAATCCATATCTTCCCTAGTTTGCTCTTCAGCATATAAAATAAAATATTACTAATGATAAATTAATATTTGATTCATTTAATGAATGTTACTGTTTCTATTCAATACCACTATTATAGTCTATTTTTAAAATTTAGTACCATATTGAGAATAAAAATATACTAAATTACTTTACAATAAAAGATTCTGAACAGTCGTTTTCTGAAAACTGGTGTGGAGTAATGAAGTTATATTGAGATTTTGGCATATAACAATAATGAATAAACAGCTGACATAGATCATGACAGCCATACAGTTAAACCCTATAAATACAA
Source organism: Helogale parvula (assembly GCA_004023845.1). Lineage (NCBI taxonomy): Eukaryota > Metazoa > Chordata > Mammalia > Carnivora > Herpestidae > Helogale > Helogale parvula. The sequence continues at coordinate 16,700 of PJEM01003242.1, forward strand.
ATAATAAAACACCAAAGACTTTCTGGAAAGCAATAGTTTTAAGTTGCATTGAAAGCTAAATACCATTACACATGTGAAAAATTAGTTTTAATGATAAAAAAATAAAATGAACCTCCATTTCATAAACAGTAAGTTTCCCAAGTGCAATACAAAAATATTATCAGTCTTAGCTTTACCCTAAAATTATTTTTCAAAGAATAAGAAACAAATTGAAATTTACTGTAAGAATTTTCTCAAATCTTTATTTTGCCTTGAACTTTTATCCCTTATACTACATCTTCTTCCTGTAGCAAAGTATACACATAAGGAAAAAAGATATTCATTAGCCTTTTAGCCACACAAACCAGACAAAAGTCCCCAAAGAATCCTACATAAAACAAGAGACTAGTTATATAAATCATTTATATAAATAAATGTCTACTCTTGTTTCCTATTACAGGAAGCCTTGTACTGTTGACTGAGCTCCAGATAAAGAAAAGAAGTATAAAAAAATTCTCTTCTCACATGACAAAATATATTGCTCCTAATATAAGGAAAATCACTAACTCATTTAATGAAGATGATCTAGTTTTATTTGTTAGGAAATAAGGACTCATTATATTTATTCATGGGATATTACACATTCTGGTATAGACAGCTGCCAGATTATGTCAGCTCCTACCGACTGAATTTAGTAAATTAGATAAATACTGACAACTCTTTGAATATCTGTGATTTTTATCACTTTTCCCAAGGCATGTACTCAAAACTTCCTCAAAATCCCTAACAAACCAATGTAAAATGCATTTAGTGACATGATTGTTGTTATTCTGATTTTCTAAATCCGACTGTTTATATATCCTTGGAGATTCTGTTCTTAGCTCCTGGAGACAAAATGTTTTGTAAATTGTTTTTTTGGATAATTTTTGACTTACAGAATTATGGCAAAGATAGTACAGAGAATTCCTATATATCACACACATAGACTCACCTATTACTAACATATTAGAATGGTACAATTGTTACAATTAATCAACCAATATCATTTTTATCAATTAAAATCCAACCTTTATTTAGATTTGCTTAGTTTTCATCTACTGTCTTTTTCTGTTAGAAGATCCCATCCAGGATGTCACATAACATTTAGTTTTCATGGCCCTTTAGGCTACTCTTGGTTGTGATGGTGTCTCAAAATTCTCTTTTTTTTCACTGTAAACTTGACAGTTTTCAGGAGTACTGGTCAGATATTTTGTAAAATGTCTGCCGGTTGGAATTTGTTTTATTTAGTATTATTATTATTAGACTGTGATTATTTGTCTTGGAATGGAAGACCACAGAGTGCCAGAACCACCATATCTTATCAAAGATTTTTTCTTGCTGTCTTCTTTCTTCCTTCCTCTCTCCCTCCCTCCTCCCTCTTTCTTCCTTCCTTCCTTCCTTCCTTCCTTCCTTCCTTCCTTCCTTTCTTTCTTTCTTTCTTTCTTTCTTTCTTTCTTTCTCTCTCTCTTTCTTTCTTTCTTTCTTTCTTTCTTTCTTTCGTCAAACTTTCTTAGTGTTTGGTACTACAAGATGCTCAATGATCATCTACATATTTCCTCCCTCAGTCCTATAATCAGCCATTCCTTGTTTCTTTTATTGGAGATTGGTCTTGGAAACTAAAATCTGTGTGTGCTCAATGCTACTGGGGTGCTTCTTTTTATTGACAAAGAAAGAAGAGATATGTGTGTATGATAATTTTATTATAAATAATACATATATCTATACATATTTGTATATGTTTCCATCTGTATGTATATTAAGCCATTGGTGTCTCCATCATCATACTGAGGTCTCCAACTCTAATCTGTTACCACTTAGATCATTTAGATTCCTTCCTTAATTATCTGTAAGCTTGCACTCAAACAAAAACCTGACTCCCACCATCAAAAATCCATTTACTTGACACTTGATTGTTAAATTCCGGTATATATGTATTGTAGTATCTGAATTGATAACTTGGATCCTGGTGGGAAAACTTTTATCAAGTAAATTGTTTATGTGCAGTTGCTTTTGCTTATAGTCTTACAGATTCCATTATTTTCAAAGTTATTTAGGTCAGCAATTTATTGTCTTACTCCCTTCAGTGAGATTTCACAATACATTCGTAATACGTTTAGATTATTTTACCACATAGCCCATCCATCTTGGAATGCGTACATTAAGGATTATTCTTTGTACTGTAAAAATTGGTTGGTTTTGACAAATGTCTTGCATTCATCATTACAGGATCATATAAAATAATTTCACTATCTTAAAAAATCCCTTGTGCTTTACTTAATCAACACCCCCAAATCCCTGATGACCAAGTAATTGTTTGCCATCTTTGTAGTTTTATTTCCAGACATTTCCAGAATGTCATAAAATTGTTATTATACAGTATGGAAATACAGTACGGAATTACAGGCTGGCTTCCATTACTTAGAAATGGATATTTAGTATCCATTTATGGTTTTTTAATACTCTAATGGCTCCTTTCTTCTAATCATTGAAAAATATTCCAATGTATAAGTGTATCAGAGTTTGTTGTCCATTCACCTATTGAAGGACTTTTTGTTGCTTCCAGATTTCGGTTATTATGAATAAAGTGCAAATTTTCCTTGTGGACGTTTTTTAAATCAATTTGATCAATGCTAGCAGTGCAATTGCTGAATCATAGGGCATAATTTAGTTTGGAAAAAGCCACCAAATTGTCTTCCAAGGTAGCTGTATCATTTTGCATTCCCATCAGCAATGAATGACAGTTCTTGTTTCTCTCCATCCTCAGAATCTGTTGTTATTATCAGTTTTTGGATTTTTAACCCTTCTTGTTAATGGATTATAATAGTATTCCATTAGGTTAATTTGCAATTCTTTAATGACGAATGATGAGTACTATCTTTCCACATGTTTATTTTCCACCTGTATCTCCCTTTTTGTCTTATCTTCTTCTGGATTTGATCCCATAAAATGAGTTAGGAAATGTTCCCTCTCTTTTTTATTTACTTGAAATGTATTGTGGAAAATTGTTAACATTTCTTTGTTAAATGTTTGATAGAATTCACCAGTAAAATCATCTGACTCTGTTAATTATCTTTTAAGTTATTCATTTACTTTCTTCACTAAATCTACAGATACTAGATACATAATTATGGATACTAGATATAGTTATAAATATTATTATATTTAGATTTTCCATCTCTTCTTCTGTGAATTGTAATTTGTGTCCTTGGAGGAATTTGTTCACTTCATCTAAATTATCAAAATTGTGGACGTAGGGTATTATATGTAAGTCATGAATCATTGGGTTCTATTCCTGAAACCAATACTACACTGTAAGTTACCTAACTTGATTTTATATAAATAAAATTTTAAAAATTGTGAACATCAATCAAATTTATAATGATTTTTTACTATCATTTTAATATTCATCTATGTGTGTGTGTCTCTCTCTCTCGCTCGCTTTTACTTGGTTAGTCTGGCTAAAGGCTTACCTGTTTATTTTTATATTTTCAAAAAACTAGCTTCTGTTTCATTGATTTTCTCTGTTTTTTCTGTTTTCAATTTCATTGATTTCTGCTCTGAATTTTATTATATTTTCGGCTTGGTTTAGATTTAACTTATTCTTCTTAATTATATAATTAATTTTAGGGATTTGTTCTTTTTTAATATATACATGTAGCACTATAATCCTAACTCTGCATACTAATTTTGCTGCATCTTTCAAATTTTGATAAAGTGTATTATCATTTTCATTCAATTTAAAATGTTTACTTTTAATCTCTTGAGAGTGTTTTTTTCCCCATATGTAAAATAGAAGTATGTTAAGTTCCAAATATTTAGTAATTTTCCAGCTATCTTTCTGTTTTTTATTTCTACTTTAATTTCAATGTGGTATAATAACATACTTTGTATTACTTCTATTCTTTTAAACTTTATTAAGGTGTGTTTTATGGCCTAAAATATGGTCTGTCTTGGTGAATGTATAATGTTTTAAAAGTGTCAAATAGATTCAATTTGTTGATAGTGCTTTTCATGTAAACTGTGTCTTTACTTATTTTCTCCTGCTTGACCTATCAGTACTGAAAAAGGGATGTTGAATTTAACTACAATAGTGGATTTCTTTCTTTCTCCTTGCTCTTAAGTTTTTGCCTCATGTTAGTCTCAAATACATTAGTATTGTTAGTTTCAAGTTTGGGAAGCATCACTTTAGAAAATTACATAAAGTTATGAAACAGTTCACTTGAAAATTAATGAAAATACATAAATTGTATCATTTGGTTTACCTAAACTGGTTGTAAATTACTGAGTTCCTGGCGGTGGGTCTTTTTTTAAAGCATTATAAAAAGTTTATGTAATTTCTGCTACTTAAGACTAAGAAATATTCCTTAGCTGCAGAGCTTGCTCTAATTCTGTTTTTGTCTTGTTTTACAATTACAGTGATTTCTGGTCCTTTTTTACATTAAAAAAGTATATATGTTTGAATAAGAGAATGTCCTTCTCTCTGGTTTCTGAGATAACACTCTACTAGAATCATTTCCCGTAGAAGGCAGTCCTTTGTTATAAGAAAAAAAAAAGTCTGGTGCATTTCACAATGAGTACTCACATCCTCTCTCTGCTAAAGCCGAGAAGTAATATTTCTCATTTCTTTATTGTAAGAACCTGGTAGTATTTCTGGAGGTATCACTTTAAAAACATGTAATACTGCTACTCCCAAAAGATTCTCGTTCTCGTGACAGTCTACATTCAGCTTCCAGCAATTTATCAAAATTAATATTTAAGTGATCCGACAAGTTAATGGGTCTAGTGGCTTCTGTTCTAGGTAAACAGATCTTGGCCCTGACTTCTAGATTCACCTCTATCTCCAGATTTGTGGGTTATAGGTTTCCTTGCTACTTCAATTCTATGATATATCTAATGAGTTCACTTTCCACTCCAGAGACTACAGACCACAGGGTAAGGCCATTTTCTCTATTAGCCCACCAACACTAATTGATCCTAGCAAGCTACAAAATGCTATCAAGTGAAGAATGGAGCTGGTACACCAACTTCCAGCCCCGAGACCTCCAGGCACATCTTCCTCCACTAGGGAAAGTCTATCTGATCTGAAATTCAGCACAGCAAATCCATTTCCCAGAAAACCAGCACAAACCTATTCATGCCTTACTCTACTGATAACAGAGTACTGCAAAGTTTCAGCTATATGGAATCTTGGATCTAACTTCATTTTTTTCTGTTCATTTGTTTGTTTGCCTTATATTTTTCTTCTGTTTTTCCTTTTTGTTGTTTTTTTTTTCCCCTTGGATACAGAAAAAGCAGAATTTGGGGTGTGTCTGGGTGGATCAGTCAGTTAAGTGTCTGACTCTTGATTTTGGATCAGGTCATGATCTTGTGGTTCGTGGAATTGATCCATCACTTTGGGCTCTGCACTAAGAGCCTAGAGCCAGATAGGGATTCTCCCTCTCGCTCTCTGCCCCTTCCTCATTTGCATGCGCTCTCCCTCTCTCTCTCTCTCTCTCTCTCTCTCTCTCTCTCTCTCTTTCTCAAAATAATAATAAACAAACTTAAAAAAGATATTTTTTTATTTTTTTCTGTATCATGCTTTTCTTAACAAGTAGACCAAACAAACCAAGGATCTAGCATCCTATATTTGATTTTTTATTACATTTAAATTATATTTAATTATTATGATTTATTTTTCTTCCTTCAATATGAAAAGACAGAAGAATTCACCCCAAAAGAAAGAACAGGAAGAAATTTTACCTGGAGATATCATCAAGATATACATAAGACGTCTGAAATAGAATTTAAAACAATAATCATAAGGATTCTAGCTGGGCTTGATAGAAGCATAGAAGACAATAGATATTCCTTTACTGCAGAGATAAAAGAGTCAAAATATAGCCAGGCCAAAATTAAAAATAATATATCTGAGATACAAACTCAATAGATGCCAAGATGGTGAGGATTGATAAAGCATAGGAATTAATTAGTAATAAAAAAAGATAAAATTATGGAAAATAATGAGCGTGGAAAAAACGAGAAAAACAAAGGTAGATCACAAAGGTAGACTTAGAGAAATTAGCAAAATATTAAAATGGAATAATATATAATCAGAGTTCCAGAAGGGGAAGAGAGAGAAAATCAGGCAGAAGTTTATTTGCACAAATTATAGCTGAAAGTTTCCCTAATCTGGGGAAGGACAAAGACATCAAAATCCAAGAAGCACAGATAAGTCCCATTAAATTCAACAAAACACAACCATCTCAAAGGCATATCATAGTCAATTTCACAAAATACACAGGCATGGAAAGAATCCTGAAAGCAGTAAGGTAAAAAAAATTTTTTTTAAATAAAAGGGATGAAAAATCAGGTTTACAGTAGATCTGTCCACAGAAACTTGGCATGCAAGAAGAGAAAAGTTATAGTTCAATATGCTGAAGAGGAAAAATATGCAGCCAAGAATACTTTATTCAGCAAGGTTGTCATTCAGAATAGAAGGAGAGATAAAAAGTTTTCCAGACAAACAAAAACTAAAAGAGTTAAGGACCACTAAACTAGTACTGAAATAAATATTAAGGGGGGCTCTTTGAGTAGGAGGTAAAAGACCAAAAGCAACATAGATTAGAAAGAAACAGAGAACATCACCAGAAACTTGAACTTTACAGGAAGCCAATGACACTAATCTCATGTCTTTCAATAACCATTCTGAATGTAAATGGGCTAAATGCTCCAATCAAAAGGTATATTGTGTCAGAATGGATAAAAAACAAGACCCATCTCTATACTGCTTTCAAGAGACTCATTTTAGACCTAAAGATATTGGTGGATTGAAAGGGAGAGGATGGAGAAACCTCTAGCATGCTAATGGACACCAAATGGAAAAAAAAAAAAAAAACCTGGAATAGACGTACTTATATCAGACAAATTAGATTTAAAACCAAAGGCTGTAACTAGAGATAATCATGGACATTATATCATAATTAAGGCATCTATCCATCAAGAAGATCTAACAATTATAAATATTTATAACCCCAACATTTCTTTTGCCTTTCTTCTCCATGTCATTCCCCACTGAACAATTTTGACCCTTAAATCCTTAAGGTTGCTCAGGGAGGAAGGTCTCTTCTGTAACTTCTTCTTGCTGAATAGGGGAATAGAGAAGTTCCTACCAATGGGTCAGTGTTAGTCATTTGGCAAATTTGTGTATAGGTATTACCAAAGGCAGAGGCAGCCAATGCAAGGTAGGCAACCTATAATAACCTCTTTGAGTAGGAAGAATCATATGCTGCCTGGAAGTAATGGCAGTAAAGGAGTCTTTGCACCAGACAGGGAGATACCAGCAGGCAAGAAAATTAGGTTAATATTATTATGAGCAACAGAGGCCTGAAAAATAGATCTTTGATAGTTGACCAAAATCTTGCTTCAGCTCAGGAGTTTAACCAACCACTAAAGGAAAGAGAGAGATTGTTTAAAGTTCTAATTTGACTATCTATATCTTTTTGCAATCTTGTTACATTTTTGTGATATCTGTAATAGATACACAACATTCTGTTTTTATGCTAGTGCGTGTTCCACCTTGTACAAGAGTTAAAATCTCTAATGCCATTTTGAGAGTCAATGGTGTAGCTTAATTTTATAGCAGGTGGTTTCAGCCATCATATACTATTGGGTTTATCAAGCAATCAGGTAATTAATAAAAGGCATCTTTAAGAAACAGGAGAAAATACAGGTTAATGGTTATAGCAAATTATAAACCCAGTGCCTGAGTCTCAAGTACTGCCAGTGAGAAGATTTTTAGATGTCAGGATTTGTCTACGACCATACCACCCTGAATGGGCCCGATCTCATCAGACGTCAGGATTGAAGTATCCTCAAATGGAGTGAGAACAGGCAGTGGAAATCAGATGAGTTTTTCCAGTTTGTAATTCAATGTCTGGTGATCCTTTTGATGGGTACGTTGCAAGAAAAAAAAAATCAGTATAAAATTGGGAAAAGGAGAATGAAAAAAAAAAGTACAATGATCATTTTCCTTTGAGGAAAGGTTTGAGGCCTTCTGCAGTTTCATAGAAATAAGAAGGCATGTTAGCTGGCACACTGGATTCTTGTGAAGAAGGTACACATTTAATTCTTGATATGTAAGCCCATGAGGAATGTCCTAATTATATAAATGTGAGAATACATAATATGATCTGTTAAGGACCTTTTCATTTTGGAGTTAAATCCCCTGCTGTATTAGAACTTCAATTCTTTAAATAAATCATATCTCCTGAGTTTTTATGGGGTGGGCTGCTAGTAACTTTCAGATCAGGTTTATGGAGAATATAGCTTGTGTATTCATTTAAAGATTTCTGAATTAACCCACCCTCAAGTGAATAATTTAATAAAGTCTTTAATAATTGAATATACTCTTTATCTATTGATAGGTCTATACTGAGAAAAGGCTTTTCAGATACAATTGCTTAGGGAATCCATCCCATTTTCCAATTGTTCAAATAATCAAATGTCCTTGGTGTTTTGTTATTATACGCACAGAATAACAAACAAGAAGATTGTGTATACATGAGCTATTTCTCTTAAGTTTACATCAAGTTGTCCAGCATCAGTTTTTAGGGCTTTGATAAAAAAGACAGTTTTAGTTTTTAATGACTATAAGTCAAGAGAATGGAAGAAGAATGGAAACCTTAGTTGGAGAGCCATAGCCAAATATTTGAGGAAATGAGAAGAATTTAAAATCTAGTCTAGTTGATAATAAATACCATTAAAATTAAATATCTACAAAGGTGTGTTATCAAAACATATTTTTCTCTAATTACTCTCATTTCCCGAGATAGCCAAATCAAGACTAATCCATTTGTAAAACAAGTCCAATTTAACAAACTTGACAAATTATTTACAAAAGCTCAGCAAGAACAGTGATTGATCTTATAGAGCTTTTAGAATTTACTTTGCTGGATTTGTAAGAAATCTCTATATTGGACTCTTAGTGGCCTATCCAGGCCAAAAAACAAGCCAAGTGCTTGCCATCAGAGATGCCCTCAATAATTGTAGATTTGGGCAGATACCTCTTTTTCAGATCCCTGAAATACCCTGAGGTTCTTGCACCTGCCAGGAGGTGAGATTCTTTACTCACCTGGTAAGGCTGCTGGGAACTCTGTAAGCAAGGTATCAGGCCAACCATTTCTAAGGAGCTCCACTGGCTTCGTGCTTCATAAAGTGAACTTTAGTTCCTAAAATCTGTATGGTCATATCTGAACCATGCAAGTCTCTCAAATATAACATTCCGGTGAAGGCCTTGGTAAAAGGATCAAACTTTCCAAAGGTGTCCTGTTATAAAGAGAACAGATTCTTATTAAACTTATGCAAACAACTATGACTGTCAGTAAAGGAAGAACATTCACCAAAAGTTTTTGAATTTCAGAAGTTTTCGGTAGATACAACAGTTAAATGCTTTATTTTGTTTACAAATGAATATTTTATCACATTTCTGTAAATCATAGTTACCTTAAGAGAAGATTTCCAGACACTTCTCCAAAGAGGATATCCAGATGGCCTACAGGCACATGAAACATCACTCATCATCAAGGAAACACAAATCAAAACCACACTGAGATACCACCTCACGCCAGTCAGAGTGCCTAAAATGAACAAATCAAGAGACTATAGATGCTGGCGAGGGTGTGGAGAGACGGGAACCCTCCTACACTGTTGGTGGGAATGTAAACTGGTGCAGCCGCTCTGGAAAACAGTGTGGAGGTCCTCAAAAAACTATCCATAGAACTCCCTTATGACCCAGCAATGGCACTGCTAGGGATTTACCCAAGGGATACAGAAGTGCTGATGCATAGGGGCACATGTACCCCAATGTTCATAGCAGCAATGTCAACAATAGCCAAATCATGGAAAGAGCCTAAATGACCATCACCTGATGAGTGGAGCAAGAAGATGTGGTTTATATACACAATGGAGTACTACATGGCAATGAGAAAGAATGAAATATGGCCATTTGTAGGAAAGTGGATGGACCTCGAGGGTGTCATGCTAAGCGAAATAAGTCAGGCAGAGAAGGACAGAAACCATATGTTTGCACTCATAGGTCTAACAGGAAAACAGGAGAAATCTAACGGAGGACCAGGGGGAGGGGAAGAGGGAAAGAGAATTGGGGAGAGAGAGAGAGATGCAAAACTTGAGAGACTATTGAATACTGAAAAGGAACTGATGGCTGAAGGGGAAGGGGGAGGGGGGGGAAAGAGGTGGTGGTGATGGAGGAGGACACTTATGGGGAAGAGCACTGGGTGTTGTATGGAAACCAATTTGACAATAAACTATTAAAAATAAATTAAAAAAAAAGAAAGGATAAAAAATATTTCCATAATCTGTAAAAGGAAATATTAGAGAATGAGCAACGTTTCAAACAAGAGTCACAAAAACTATAGTCATCTTCCTTAATATATTTAGTCTCATGTTACTAATTCCTTTCAGTTTGAACATTTAGTTAGCTCTGAACATTTTAATCTTTTTAAAGAATCCATGATTTTATTTTTAATTCAAATGTTAGTTAGTTAACATCTAGTGTATTATTGGTTTCATGAGTAGAGTTTAGTGATGAATCACTTACATATAACACCCAGTCCTCATCCAAAAATGTTCCCTCCTTAATGCCCATCACTCATTTAGCCTATCTCCACCTAACTGCCATCAAGCAACCCTCAGTTTGTTCTCTGTATTTAAGAGTCTCTTATGGTTTGTATCCCTCTCTGTTTTTATCTTATTTTATTTTTCCTTCTCTTTCCCTATGTTGACTTGTTTTGTTTCTTAAATTCCACATATGAGTGAAATCATATTTCTCCTTCTCTGACAGACTTATCTCACTTTGCACAATACACACTAGTTCCATTCACATTGTTGCAGATGGCAAGATTTCATTCTTTTTAATTGCTGAGTGTGTGTGTGTTTAATTCCATTGTGTGTGTGTGTGTGTGTGTGTGTGTGTACGCACGAGCATGTGTGTGTGTGCGCGCGCATGCACGCAAGCACCACATCTTTATTCTTCCGTCAAAGACATTTGGGCTCTTTCCATAATTTGGCTATTGTTGATATTGCTGCTATAAACATTGGGATTCATGTGACCCTTCAAATCATCATTTTTGTATTCTTTGAGTAAATATCTACTATTACACTTGCTGGGGTCTAAAAACGTGCGTGGTATAATTTCAATTTTTTGGTACTTAATGAGGACTGATTTGTGACCCTGATATCATCTATTCTGGGGAATGTTATATGTACACTTGAATATATATTTATTCTGTGCTTTAGTATGAAATCTTCTAAATATATATATATTTTTTTTTTCATTTTATAGTTTATTGTCAAATTGGATTCCAAATAACACTCATTGGTCATCCCCACAAATGCCCTCCTCCATACCCATCACCCTTCGTCCCCTCTCCCCTCCCCCATCAGCCCTCAGCTTGTTCTCAGCATTAGACTCTCTTGATTTGTATCTCTCCCACTCTGCACCTATTTTTTCCACTTCCACTCCCTCATGGTACCCAGCTGCCTTTCTCCTGTTACAATTACTTGTGAAAACATATGGTATCTGTACTCTGTCTGACATATTTCACATAGCATGACACCCTCGAGTTCTATCCACGTTGCTACAAATGGCCAGATTTCATTCTTTCTCATTGCCATGTAGTATTCCACTGTATATATAAACCACATCTTCTTGATCCATTCATCAGTTGATGGACATTTAGGCTCTTTCCATGATTTGGCTATTGTAGAAAGTGTCACAATGAACATTGGAGTCCATGTGCTATATAGTACTCCATTGTATATATAAACCACATCTTCTTGATCCATTCATCAGTTGATGTATATTTAGGTTCTTTCCATGAGATCTTAGCTGCTTCCCACAGGTCCTCTCTTTTTTTCTGCTTCGCCATTTTGCTAGCCAGACCTGTCACTCCCTGAAGGGAGTTGCAAAATGTCAGAGAAGCCAGAGACCAAAGATCAACCGCCTGCAGGCAGGGTAGTATTCGGCCCCTCAGGCGCTGTGCTAATACAATTTAGTCCGGTTCCTCTTTCACTCCAGTCTTAATCTCTTAACCCTGTTTCCTAGCAACCGACATACATCGACCTACGTCAGCTATGTCAGCTACGCTATGTCAGCTACATTGTTTGCTCCGCCCTGAAAGCCTTTATAAGACAGTTCTCTTAATAAACTCTCTCTCTCTTTGCCTGACCAGAAACCGTGAGTGTTGTGTTTTATTCTCTGTGTGTCCCCTTTCCTGCCCTTTCTCTCTCCCTCCCTCAGGAGAAGAACCCGTGTCGATTTTCCACCCCTCGGGCTGGAGCGGCCGGGACAGGACACGACATTGTATTTTGAACGTTGGCTTTGTTTCCCTTGTTTTTCAGTTTCTTTACTTTTCATAATTTTGTCTTCTATATTACTGATTCCCTGTTTTACTTCTTCCATCCTTGTCATCTTGCCATGCATTAGACATTATATCTCATTTATAGCATTTCTGATTTCAACCTGACTAGATTTTAAGTTCTTTTATCTTCACAGAAAAGGATTCTTTGGATTCTCCTATAGTATTTTCAAAGCCAGTTAGAATTCTTATAATTGTGATTTCAAATTCTGTTTCAGACAAATTACTGATATTTGTGTTGATTAAATCTCTGGCTGTCATTTCTTCCTGTTCTTTATTTTGAAGTGACTTTCTCTGTCTCATCATTAGGAGGAAGAGAAAAACGTTAATAAACAATTAAAAAATAAAATTAAAAATAAACAAATGAAATTAAGCAAGCTAGATTCTAGCTGTGTTTCAATCTACTTGTTAAGAGAAACTTGAAAGAAAAGAAACAAAGAGAAGAAAAGAAAAAAATAAAAAGACATTTAAAATGCTGTACTCAAGAAAGAAAGATTATAAAAAAGCAACATCAAAGAAACAGAATCAAAGTAAATGAACAAATAAACACACAAAATTAAATCCAAATGAAGCCAGATCCATTTCTCCTAGAACTGAAACTTTACAGCACATTATGATCCTCAGACTAAGCAGGTGGTTGGGAATTGTCCTTTTCTTCTGGGGATAGTGCCTGGAAGGCACAGGTGGGAGGGGCTTGGTGTAAATCTCCATTCTCCACTTAGTGGCACTGCTTGGCTCACTTGGGTTGATCCTTGAGGGTGGGCTAGAAGTAAAAACTGTTTCATCCTGCCCTCTAGTCTCTAGAGCAGGAATTTTGCACTTTGACAGAAACTGGATCGATCACCCCTCCTTTGTCTCAGGATTCCATCTGCTCCCCACAATTACCCTGTCTGTGTCCTACCTGCCAGGTGCCTCCCTCCAGAGTTTTATCTCAGATGAGGCTGTGTTTCGAAACTCCACATTTCAGAGACCCCTTAGTCTTGGACCCCCGCTGATGCTCTGGGGAAGGGTCTCGCTTAGCAATGATCGGTACTGACTTATCTTAGAAAATGTTCATGTGACTGCACAACTTCAGTGACTGAGAGCTTATGGTAAACTGCAACAAACAGCCAGCACCAGGGTTTGTTGTCCCCAGGTGGTGCCTTTTATCCTGTACAAGTAAATGTGACAGCTCCCTGAGGCCCACCAGGACTTCTGCCCCACAATAGGCTGTATTGCCTCTACCAAATGCACCCCATGCAGGGGAACCACTTCTCCTTGTGCCACACATAGTCCCCTCAAACCATGCTACCTATTCCTGGAGATTCATGCTACTTCCTCTTCAGAGCCCTGCTAGACACGGAACTTTGAAACTTCAGACTCTATGCCCCACTGTTTATAGAAAACTGGCAGTATTGAAACCCTCTCCTTTCCCCCCATCAATGGTTTTTGGAAACAGATATCTTGTCCAATCCCCTGTAAGTGTTTTTACTCTTTCTTTATCTACGGCTACTTTTAGGGTAGCGGTTTTTCTGCATGATCCAAATGTGCTATAATCTCTCCCCCTTTCTCTTTCTTCATCCTCTATCTGAGAAAATGGCTCACTACCCTCCATGACTCTGTGGCATTTTTATTCCCAATTCCCCTCTCTGCATTGTGCACCTGTCTAGATCTCTTGCTTAAATTATGCAGATTGTAGCAATAATTCTGAGATCAATTTCCTAGGTGCTCGAAATGTTTTGATGTTGATCTATCTGTGTTTCAATGATGAGACAAGCTCAGGTTCCCCCTACTGCTCTTCTATCTTAACTTCTTCCTCACTTTTGACCAATTTTAAAGATATCAAAAAATGTGCATTTGTCAGAAGTCTTTTTTATGAATCTCCTTGAATATGAAACATGTTTCACAACAGAATAAGGACAATAACTTTAATGGCAAAAGGTTAAAAAAATGTACATGATTAAAGATCTGGTGAAAGTTTCCAATCTAACTGGCAAGGAAATCCAGTTATTTCTGTGACACAGCACTTCATCAATCAGAATATGAAGTGATGTCCTTATACCAAACCATATTAAAAATTTAAGAGTTGCATATAATCCCTAGAATAGTGATACCATTTCCCCAAATGTAACCTAAGGCTTATTATTTGTTTAACAATGCTTCCAGATTAACTTAACATGCAAAATATAAAGGCATAATTAGTCAAAGAGACTTCATTTACAGTTTAAATTCCAGGGAAGTTTGTTAAGAGACCTCCTAAAGTTGTAAAGCACATGCCTAAATAGGATTACACATTATTACAGAACTTATTAATTATTCATATAGGCAAGTTGGTAATAATAGATTACAAGGGCAACTAGGTAGGGTTATATAGTTGTTAGCAAAACTTAGGTCCTTTAATATAGAGAACTTTTACCTTTAAGTAATCAAAAACTTGATAAAAACAAAAGTTTTGGGTTTCTGAGGAAACAAAAATATGTAATTTGCATTTTCTTAAAATTTTTTTACTGTTTATTTATTTTTGACACAGAGAGCTATGGCATGAGCAAGAGTCAGGCAGAGAGAAAGGGAGACACAAACCTCGAAGTGATATCAGGCTCCTACCTATTGGCACAGAGCCTGATGCAGGGCTTGAACTTACGAACTGTGAGATCATGACCTGAGCTACCACAAGACACTTAACCAACTAAGCAACTCAAGTACCCCTGGTTTACATTTTCTTATCAAAAGCATATCAGCAGTTCAAGAAAACTGTTTTTTGAACAGAGAGAAAAGAAGAATTTCAATCTTGTGCCAGTGTGTTTTAAAATCCATTCGTGTTATCTTTAGTTCTGACCAAACATAAAATTCCTTTCTAAAGATTTCCTTTCATAAACCTTCTACAACACCTTTTGTAAAATTCAGATTTTCTTCCCTTATTTCCATCAGTCTTAATCACATTTGGCAGAGGAATTTTAACTCTTAGAAGGCTTCATCTCCAGTGAAAACACATAGTAACAAATTGTGAATGGTTACACCAGAATTCTTTAGATGATACATTATGAATATATTAATCAGAAAACACGTTTTCCAACAAACCCAGAAAACATGTTTTCTTAGTTTCTCTGCAATAAGAAGCCACAAGTATCAACCTACATTCAGTAATCAAAACTTCAGCACTCTATCTTATTTGAAAACTTTATAGGTGTCCAACAAATTTAATCCTATTTATCATCCAAGGAAAATTTTAAAATCCCAGGTTACCAAACATTTTGAAAGCTATCTTAAAAACTACCCATGAAAACACTGAGACAGAGAAAATCAACCATAATTTTAAGTTTTCCTTTTGCTGACAAATTGTAACAGAGATAACACGAGCTGATTTGACTTCTAATAAAATTTGGTAGACTAAAAATTCCTTCTTTTTTCATTTTTAATGTTTATTTTTGAGAGAAGGAGAGACCAAGTGCAAGTGTGGGAGGGACAGGGAGGGAGACACAGAATCTGAAGCAGGCTCCAGACTTTGAACTGTCAGTGCATAACCTAATGCAGGGCTAGAACTCATGAATTTTGAGAGCATGACCTAAGCTGAAGTCGGACTCTTAACTGACTAAGCTCCCAGGCACCCATAAAAGTTTCATATTTAATGCTGATAACTCTAAAGGCATGTATATCTTACTTAAAGCAACAAACTTAGATTAGTTTAAATATCAAATTATGTTCCAGCTGGATCCTTTTTTAGAAGTCAATGAATTTATTCCCCAAGGTTAATTATTACACCAGTGGGGTAAATCTAAAGTAGGTGGTCTAAGTCCAATGGCCTACTCTGTGTTCCTTGACAGTGAGGGGAGGAAGAGGAGCCAATGGTGCTAGAGCACTCAGATGGTATAGGAACCATTTATTTAGGCCACACCCAAGGTTGTACAGAAACAGGAGGAGGGGAAAGTGGAGACAGAAGAAGTGAGGTGCCACCAAGAAACCTGGAGGCAGATGAAGTCCAGAGAGCAGAGAAAGAGGTCTCCCAGTCCTAAATCCCATCCACTTGGACATATAAAACTCAGGTTTTCTTTCCACTAAGGTGGAAATAGGCAGACCATGTCAGGCCAGAGAAAACAAGAATCTTCTCTGAAACAAAAGGAGTTTTGGCAGGTGCTTAGGAATGTTCCTTAAAGTCCCTGTCCCAAGGTAGACTTACCAAAGACAATTGGCTCCAATTATCATAGCCATTAGTCAAGGAAATAAATGATGGAGAATCCTTCACATACAGCTACAGCAACCTGGGTCTATTAGGAGGAACAGTGAGAGAGTTAGTGCTCCCTTCATTAGGGATGGCCTATGTTTCTTCTCACAACCTGAAATCATTCAGAGGAGGCCTGCTTAGACAATTATCATCCAATATATCAGGAATTTCCAAACACATTCTGCAAGAGGCCTTTAGGTCAGGGTGCTGATTTAGGGCCACGCAGGGCTGGAGATGGGATATCTCCATTCATTTGCCCTGCTTCCTGCTGAATAGATCTAATGGAGAAATCATATTGAAGTTTAATGTCCTGTTAATGGACTATTTTTCTTCATCTCTTAAGTTATGAGGCCATGCAATGTTACAGAAGAAGGTCAGCTTTTCTCCTGAAATCTTGCAATTTGAAATGTTTCCAATGGGTTAAAAGGCATCTCAAAGGAGAATCCTTGGGGACTGAAGATCTCATGTTCTTAGAAAAGTAGGGGAGGTCCATTACCAAAAATCCCCTCCCCAGACTCTTGGGTGGAGTTCCATACAGGATATGCCAGAGGTTCCTGGGATCAAAGTGACTGAGGTGTCCCTTAAACAGAATCTTATGATCACTGCCCTGCCCTAAAGGCCTTGTAGGAGGGATGCTAGCATCCTTCCCCTTCCCCATCATATCCTAGGCTACAAATGGGTGCTAGTGTATGGACCAAAGTACCGTGCCATGACTTGCCTTGCCTTGAAAGCGATGCCTTGCCATGAAGAACCCACCATTTTTATACCATGGAAAACATTAGAAAAGTTTTACAAAGGGAATTACCCAGTTTTTTAATTGACATATTTATTAGGGAATATTGATGTAAAATAGTAAAGATGGAAATCTATCATAATCTAAGTGACATTCCAACACATGTTGTCTTTACAGCTAACTTCTCTTGGAAACAGTTCTCAGTGGGTTTTAATTCAAACAGGTACTGGTTTTGGTCAGCTCTGAGTGGAGGCCTTATGACCAGAAGTGGCCATACCAGGGATGTGGAAGGGATCACATTAGACCAATGAGAAGGGTCACATGGGAATTCTAAAACTGACAGGCAACCTGGTGACTTACTTGGTTTCACTGTGCCCAAGACAGACAACTTTTATAAGGAAAAGAAGAAATAGAAGTCATCACGTTTCTGGGTCTTATCACCTTTCCAGCTAACTTCCAGTTAAAAGGCAGGCTTTCTCCTCCCCATAGAGTAATCATGGTATAGAGGATTGTAGCCTGAGCAATAGACATGAAGATGTTCCAATAAGACTATACTATACTCCTCGAAAGGCCCCTGAAATGAAAGTAAAAGAATAGAAGAGGAATTACTCACCAAGTTTTGCACCAGGGCTTGGAGTCTAGATGAGAAGTTTCAGGCCACCCATCAAGGCACCAAAATGTAGTTTGAAGATTGGGCCCATGAGCTAATGACCAGGATTGAATTCTTGAAATGTTTTTGGTGCAAAAAGATTTTATTAAACATTAAAACAAAATTATATGATCTTGGAAGCCTGGATTTTGTCAAGATAATGTTGTTTTTGCCTGTAGCAAGACATTAACATTAAGACGGTTGGGAGTTCTTGGAGGAATGATATATTCTGATCCTGTCAAGCCCATTTGTTAATGGGCTACAGATTATAGGAAATTAATTTTATCTACATTTCTTTTTTGTTCTCCACATCATTTTACCATATAGAAAAACTAAGAAAGAGTCCTTACAAAGAAGTTTATGTATGTTCTATGTAATACAAAGATGTCATTATGTGATGGCCCTTGGAAGAAAAAGAAAGATATAATAAAATAAATTGAAAGTGCACTATGTAAAAGAATTTAATAATATCATTAATATCTCAATTTGTAATCAAATGATGATTACTCCACCATGTATTCAATTTTTGACCTTGGCTTCCAGAATTGAATTTAATATTCAAGTTAGTAATTATATTAATCCAGATATTGTTAGACTTACTGTTCCATTTACCTATACTTGTATTTTAATAATTCTATTGTATATCTATATTTTATTTTGAAGCACCTATCTCTGTTTTACAGGCAATTGAGGTAAATATTTAAAAGTCATGAGAAAAAAATTATTTTAAAATTTGGTAACAGGATTCTTCAGGGAGAGAAATCTTATTATTTTTATTTAACAAAATATCTTAATAGATTATTGGATATTAAAAATTTGACTCCCATGGTATGTCCTAAGTGGGGATGTGGAGAAGGGGTAAAGTTAATAGCTGAATTTCTTATGGACAGATTTTGTTAAGAGGGGAGAAATGAGAAATGCATGGGGTTAAGAACAATGAGAGGCCAAATAAAGCAAAGAAAGGACCTGAGTAAATGGCAATAAGCCAGTGAGAACTTTCTATTGGGAAACCATGGCCAAAGAATGCCTTTTATTTTATTTGATTGTGTTATTCTGTCCTATATATTGCTTTTCCAACCATTACCTTCAAATCTTCCATAAAATTGCTGCTACAACCAAGTTTTTCATCAATGCTACTTTGAGGGAGTGCTAGAATAAGTTCAGTGTTTAACATACAGTTGCATGTTGACTGATGAGGACAAAGAAAGCAAAAAGAAATGTAGATAAAGTTAAATTTCTTTACAACTTGTAGCCCATTTACAAATACTTGAGAGGGTCAGAGTATGAAATTCCTCCAGGAACTCAAAACTGTCTTAATGTTAATGTCTTGCTAGAGGCAAAAAGCAATCTCAGCATGACAATAGCCAGACCTCCAGTATAAAACTCCTCCAGTATAAAACTTCTTTAGCTTGTGAAAATAATTTGGGAAATTCTTTATCCCTGCTCCTCCCAACTTAAAAGTATATAATCAATACCTCCTCACAATCTCAGTGAAGCTTTTTTCTGCCAAAAGGTCCAGTCCATTTGATTTATTAAAACCACATTTTTTTGCACCAAAAAACATCTCAAGAATTCTTTCTTAACTGTTCACTCCTGGACCCCATATTACATCACATCAATGACTACATATTTCAAATAGTTGAGAAGTATAATGGGGATCAAAAATATGCCATTATAAAGAAATCAAGGACAGATGATACTAGTAATTTTGATTAGCGATATTGGGAAGGACCCTGGGCTTCCTACCATATATAAGTGGGGATTTGGGTCTATTTTATTTAAATATATTTCCAAGTTTAATGTCAAGAAACTTTTTTTCCAACATTACTTAAGTATAAAGAACAAATAAAATTGTATTTATAAAGTATAAAACATGAAGATTTGATATATGTATAGCATTGTGAAATAATTACCATAATGAAGTTAATTAACATATCTAGCACCTCACATAATTGTTTTTTTTGTATGCTGAGAACACTTAAGATTTACCTTATTAGCGTATTTCAAATATTAATACAGTGTTATTAACTATAGTTATCATGCTGTATGATAGATCCCCAGAACTTTTATTTGAGTTTATTTATGTTTGAGAGAGTGAGCGTGTGTGAACAAGGGAGAGGCAGAGAGGGAGACAGAATCCCAAGCAGGCTCTGCACTAGTGCAGAACCCAATGCAGGCCTTGATCCCATGAACTATGAGATCATGACCTGAGCCAAAATCGAGTCAGATGCTTAAGTGTCTGAGCAACCTAGGTGCCCCATGAATTTATTCATCTTATACTGAATGTTTGTACCCTTTAACTAACATCTTCCAATTTTCTGCAACCCTCCACGCAGCCCCTGGTAATCACGATTCTACTGTCTGGTTCTATAATTATATTTTTAATAACAACATACAAGCATGATTATATAGTATTTATCTTTCCGGCTTATGTCACTTAACATAATGTCCTCCTCATTCATTCACGTTGCCACAAACGACAGGATTTCCTTGTTTTACATGGATAAACAATATTCCATTATATATAAACACACACACATATGTATATGTGTGTTATATGTATGTATATATGTTATATATGTGTGTATATATGTTATATATGTATATATGTTATGTATATATATGTCTTAAATTACATATTGCTAAACAATATTCCATATATGGTATATACACACACAAACACACACACATATATAAATAAATATATATATATATATATATGTAAAACAACCACCCTGATGTTGCATTATTTTTTTACCTCAATATACAGATTCATTGTCTCACTGCTTTGAAGAACGAAGTGATGGACACAAAATGAACAGGCAAAAGTTTATTAGAAGATCAGATAAGAAAGGAAGAGGCAGAGAGGGGACATTTGAGAGTGAATGCCTGTAACTATAGGCAGGGGTCTTTGTTTTATAAGGTTTTGGTCAACACCCCTCTTCCCTTCCCCTCGTTTCTTCTCAGGCTCTACCCCTATTAGGTTGGTAATTCTAGATGCTATGTTGCCCATTCTTGATTGGCTCATTTCCATTGTATGAGGGGTGGTCTATAGACACATCATTTCTTGTGGGTCATATGTTTTCTGGTATACTTATTTTTAGTCCAGTCTTTTGTCAAATTCCTGAGGGATGGGGCTCCTCTGTGGCTCAGTCTGTTGAGCGTCTGGCCTCAGCTCAGGTCATGATCTCGCAGTTCTTGGGCTCAAGCCCTGTGTCAGGCTCTGTGCTGACAGCTCGCTCAGAGCTTGAAGCCTGTCTTTGGACTCTGTATCTTTTTCTCTTCCTGACCCTCCCCTGATCGCGATCTCTCTCTCTCTCTCTCTCTCTCAAAAATAAATAAAGCATTAGAAAAAAAATTTAATACTGAAGGAAAACTGAGGGGAAGTAGGTGATATATGTAACATACTTAAGAGGGACCTTATGTTTGAGGGGATTTACTGTGGTCAGACCTTCCCAGCATTGTTACAAAATATATGCTTTTCCCCAAACCGGAAACTCAGGTAATCATATTTCCCTTTCTACCTATTTTATCCTTTTGTTTCCTATCATAGCAACAGGTGTAAGGTAATGATACCTCATTGTGGTTTCAGTTTGCATTTCCCTGATGATTAGTGATGTTGAGCATCTTTCCATATACGTGTTGACCATTTTTATATCTTCTTCGGAAAAATGTATATTCAGGTCCTTTGTTCATTTTTAATCAGGGCATCTGTTTCATGTTTTTGATTGTTTGACTGTGTTTTGCTGTCAAATTGTATGTAGAAGATGACCTACATAATAACATAAAAAAATTGCAAACTGTATAACTAATATGGAATTAACTTCCAAAACATATAAGGAACGCAAATGTATTTATTTATTTTTAAATTTTTAATTAATTTATGTATTTTTTAAATTTACAACCAAGTTAGTTAGCATATAGTGCAGCAATGATTTCAGGAAAGGATTCCTTAATGCCTCTTACCCATTTAGCCTATCCTTCCTCCCACAACCCCTTCAGTAACCCTATGTTTGTTTTGTTCTCTATATTAAAGACTCTCTGTTTTGTCCCCCTCCTTGTTTTTATATTATTTTTGCTCCCCTTAACTTATGTTCATGTTTCATATCTTAAATTCCTCATAGGAGTGAAGTCATATTTGTCCTTCTCTTACTAATTTTTTTAGCATAATAATACCCTATAGTTCCATCCATGTAGTTGTATGTGGTAAGATTTCAGTCTTCTTGATTGCTGAATAATACTCCGTTATATATATAACTTTTACTTTATCCATTCATCAATTGATGGACATTTGGGCTCTAACATAATTTGGCTATTGTCAATAGTGCTGCCATAAACATTGGAGTGCCTGTGCCCCTTCAAAACAGCACACCTATAACACTTGGATAAATACCTAGTAAGGCAATTGCTGGGTTGTAGGGTAGTACTATTTTTAATGTTTTTGAGGAACCTCAATACTGTTTTCCAGAGAGGCTACATCAATTTTCATTTCCACCAGCAGTGCGAAAAAGATCCTCTTTCTCCACATCCTCACCAACATCTGTTGTTGTCTCAGTTGTTAATTTTAGCCATTCTGACTGGTGTAAGGTGGTATCTCATTGTGGTTTGATTTGTATTTCCCTGATGATGAGTGATGTTGGGCATCTTTTCATGTGTCAGATATCTGGATGTCTTTTTTGGATAAGTGTGTGTTCATGTCTTCTGCCCATCTCTTCCCTGGATTATTTTTGGGGTGTTTTATTTCATAATTTTTTAATAGATTTTGGATACTAACCCTTTATCTGATATGTCACTTGCAGATATCTTCTCCCATTCCACCGGTTGCCTTCCAGATTGACTAATCATTTCCTTCACTGTGCAGATCTTTTTATTTTGATGAATTCCAAATCATTTTTGTTTTGTTTTTGTTTCCCTTGCCTCACCAGACATGTTAAGTAAGATGTTACTGCAGCTGAGCTCAAAGAGGTTTTTGCCTGCTTTCTTCTCTATATTTTGATGACATTCTGTCTTCCTGTCAAAGAATAGTTGGTCATACATTTGTGGGTATGAACCTATTTCTTGGGGCTCAATTCTGTTCCATTGACCTATGTGTCTGTTTTTGTGCCAGTACTATACTGTCTTGATAATTACACCGTTGTAATACGCCTTGAAGTCCCAGATTTGTGATGCTTCCAGCTTTGGTTTTTTTTTTTTTTCAGGATTGCTTTGGATAATTGGGGTGTTTTCTGGTTCCATACAAATATTGCGATTGTGTTTTTTAACTAATTTTTGATGGGGGGGGAGGGAGACGGGGAGAGAGAGAGAGAGAGAGAGAGAGAGAGAGAGAGAGAGAGAGACAGCATGAGCAGGGGAGGGTCAGAGAGAGAGGAAGACACAGAATCTGAAGACAGGCTCCAGGCTCTGAGCTAGCTGTCAGCACAGAGCCTGATGTGGGGTTCAAACCCACAAACCATGAGATAATGACCTGAGCTGAAGTCAGATGCTCAACTGACTGAAGGACCTAGGCGCCCCAAATATTGGGATTGTTTCGTCTAGTTCTGTGAAGAATGCTGGTGCTATTTTGATAGGGATTGTACTTACTGTGTATATTTCTTTGGTTAATATCAACATTTTAACAATATTTGTCCTTCCAACCCAGGAACATGGAATAAATTTCCATTTTATGTGTCTTCTTCAATTAATTTCATAAGATTTGTTGTTTTAAAAATATAATTTATTGTCAAATTTGTTTCCATACAACACCCAGTTCTCATACCAACAAGTGCCCTCCGCAATGTCCATTGCCCACTTTCCCGTCACCCCCATTCCCCATCAACCCTCAGTTTGTTCTCATTATTTAAGAGACTCCAATGGTTTGTGTCCCTTCCTTCCTGTAACACTTTTTTCCCCATTTCCCTTCCTCATGGTCTTTTGTTAAGTTTCTCATGTTAAGTTCATTCATATAAGTGAAAACATGTGGTATCTATATTTCTCTGCCTGACTCATGTCACGTAGCATAATACCCTCCAGTTCTATCCATGTTGCTACAGATGGCTAGATGTCATTGTTTCTCAACTAGTATTCCATTGTATATATAAATCACATTTTTTTGATCCATTCATCAGTTGATGGACATTTAGACTTCTTCCATAATTTGGCTATTGTTGAAAGTGCTGCTACGAACATTGGGGTACATAGGCCCCTGTGCATCAGGACTCCTGAATCTCATGGGTAAATCCCTAGCAGTGCTATTGCTGGGTCATAGGGTATTTCTATTTTTAATTTTTTTGAACAACCTACACACTGTCTTCCAGAGCAGCTGCACCAGTTTGCATTCCCACCAAGAGTGGAGAAAGATGCCTGTTTCTCCACATCCTCACCAGCATCTATAGTCTCTTGATTTGTTCATTTTAGCCACTCAGACAGGCTTGAGGTGGTATCTCGGTATGGTTTTGAATTGCATTTCCTTGATGATGAGTGATGCTGAGCATCATTTCATGCATCTGTTGGCCATTTGGATGTCCTCTTTGGAGAAGTGTCTATTCATGTCTTCTTCCCGTTTCTTCACTGGATTATTCATTTTTCGGGTGTGGAGTTTGGTGAGTTCCTTGTAGATTTTGGATACTAGCCCTTTATCCAATATGTTATTTGCAACTATCTTTTGCCATTCCATCGGTTACCTATTAGTTTTCTTCATTGTTTTCTTTCCAGTGCAGAAGCTTTGTATCTTGATGAGGTAGCAATAGTGCATTTTTGCTTTTGATTCCCTTGACTTTGGAGGTGTGTCATGGGAGAAATTGCTACAACTGAGGATAAAGAGGTTGTTTCCTGCATCCTCCTCTAAGGTTTCGATCATTTCCTGTCTCACATTCATGCCCTTCATCCATTTTGAGTTTATTTTTGTGCATGGTGTAAGAATTTGGTCTCCTTTTATTCTTTTCCATGTTGCTGTCCAGTTCTCCAGGAACCATGTGTTAAAGAGGCTGTCGTTTTTCCATTGGAAATTCTTTACTGCTTTGTTAAAGATTAATTGGCCATATATTTGTGGGTCCAATACTGAGTCCTCTAATCTATTCCATTGGTCTATGTGTTGTTGTTGTTGTTGTTTCACAAAAACCATACTATCCTAATGAATACAGCTTTGTAGTAGAGGCTAAAGACTGGGATTGTGATGTGTCTCATTTTGAATAGCTTCTTCAATATGACATTTGCTATTTGGGGTCATTGGTGGTTCCATACAAATTTTATTATAGTTTGTTATAGCTTTGAGAAGAATGCTGTTGCAATTTTTTTATATATAGTTTATTGTCATATTGGTTTCCATATAACACACAGTGTTCTTCCCCTCCATGATGATCACCTCCATTTGCCTTTCCCTCTCCCCATTCAGCCCTCAAAATGTTTTCTGTATTAAAGAGTCTCTCATAATTTGCCTCCCTCCCTCTCCCTAACTCTTTTACCCCTTCCTCTCCCCATGGTCCTCCATTAGATTCTTCCTGTTAGACTTATGAGTGAAAACATGGTATCTGTCCTTCTCCGCCTGACTTATTTTGCTTAGCATGACACCCTCGAGGTCCACCCACATTGCTAAAAATGGCCAGATTTCATTCTTTCTCATTGCCATGTAGTATTCCACTGTATATATAAACCACGTCTTCTTGATCCATTCATCAGTTGATGTATATTTACTTTCTTTCCATGATTTGGCTATTGTTGACAGTGCTGCTATGAACATTGGGGTACATATGCTCCTATGCATCAGCTCTTCTATATCCCTTGGGTACATCCCCAGGAGTGCCACTGCTGGGTCATGAGGGAGTTCTACTGATAGTTTTTTGAGGAATCTCCACACTATTTTCCAGAGCAGTTGCACCAGTTTACATTCCAACCAACAGTGTAGAAGGGTGCCTATTTCTCCACATCCTCGCCAGCATCTATAGTCTCCTAATTTTTTCATTTTAGCCATTCTGACTGGTTTGAGGTGGAATCTGTGTTGTTTTGATTTGTATTTCCCTGATAATGAGTGACACTGAGCATCGTTTCATATATCTGTTGGCCATCTGGATGTCCTCTTTGGAGAAGCGTCTATTCATGTCTCTGCCCATTTCTCCATTGAATTACTCATTTTTTGGGTGAGGAGTTTGGTTAGTTCCTTGTAAATTTTGGATACTAGCCCTTCATCCTATATGTTATTTGAAACTCTCAAGGATTGACAAGGCAGAGAGAAGAACAGGTGGATTAGAAGATACAGTTATAGCAAAAGAGGAAGCTGAAAAAAAAAGAGAAAGAAATTGATCCAGGAGCATGAAAGGAGAATTTGAGAACTGAGTGATGCAATCAAACGGAACAATATTCATATCATAGGAATTCCAAAAGAAGAAGAGAGAAGGGTGCTGAAGGGTACTTGAACAAATCATAACCTTCCCAA
Organism: Helogale parvula; assembly: GCA_004023845.1. Taxonomy (NCBI): domain Eukaryota; kingdom Metazoa; phylum Chordata; class Mammalia; order Carnivora; family Herpestidae; genus Helogale; species Helogale parvula. The sequence continues at coordinate 43,118 of PJEM01003242.1, forward strand.
TCTGGGGAAGGACACAGAAATTGAAATCCAAGAGGGAGAGAGAACTCCCCTCAGACGTAACTTTAATCAATCTTCTGAATGACATATATTAGGAAAACTGGCAAAATACAAGGATAAAAAGAGAATCCTGAAAGCACCTAAGGATAAATAAGTCTGAACATTCAAAGGTAGACACATCAGGGTAGTAGCAGACCTATATACAGAAACTTGGCAGGCCAGAAAGGAATGACAGGAGATATTCAATGTGATGGATAGGAAAAAATATGTGGCCAAGAATCCTTTATACTGCAAGCTTGTCACTCAAAATGGAAGGAGAGATAAAGGTCTTCCCAAACAAGCAAAAATTGAAGGAATTTATCACTAGTAAACCAGCCCTACAAGAGATTCTAAGGGGGACTCTATGAGCGAATTGTCACAAGGACCAAAGGTACCAGAGACACCACTACAAGCATGAATCCTACAGAGAACTCAAAGACTCTAAACCCATATTTTTAATAGTTTATTTTCAAATTGGTTTCCATAATACACCCAGTGCTTCTCCCCCACAAGTGCCCCCCATATTTTTTTTAATAATAACACTGAATGTAAATGGACTAAGTGACCCAATCAAAAGACATAAGATATCAGAATGGAATAGAAAACAAGACCCATCTATTTGCTGTCTACAAGAGACCCATTTTGGACCTAAAGATACCTTAAGATTGAAAGTGAGGGGATGGAGAACTACCTATCATCCTACTGGCTGTCAAAAGAAAGCTGGAATAGCCATACTTACATTGACAAACTGGACTTTAAACTTAAGGTAGTAACAAGAGATGAAGAAGGGCATTACTTAATTACAGGGTCTATCCATCAGGAAGAGCTAACAATTATAAATGTCCACATGCCAAATTCAAGAGCACCCAAACACGTAAAACGATTACAAACAGAAACAATCTTATTGATGAGAATGTGCTAAGTACAGGAGACTTTAATACTCCACTTGCAGCAATGGATGGATCAACTACACAGAAGATGACTAAAGAAAAAAAATAAACCTGAACAACACATTGAACCAGACAGACTTGACAGATATATTTAGAACACTATATCCTGAGGCTATGAAATTCAATTTCTTCTTGAGTGCACCTGGTACATTCTTCAAGATAGATCACATACTGGGTCATAAAGCAGCCCTCAATAAATATAAAATATTGAGAACATACCATGCACGCTCTCATATCACAGTGCTCTGAAACTTGAAATCAACCCCAGTAAAAAGTGTGGCAAACCTCCAAAAACATAGAGGTTAAAGAATGTTCTAATAAAGAATGACTGGGCCAACCAGGAAACTAGGGAAGAAATTTTAAAAAATATATATGGAAACAAATAAACATGAAAATACAACAATCCAAACTTTGGGATGCAGCAAAGAGAGTCCTAAGAGGAAAATACATTGCAAGCCAGGCCTATCTCAAGAAACTAGGAAAAGTGCAAATACAAAATCTGACAGTGCACCTAAAGTAACTAGACGCAGAGCAGCAAGAACACTCAAAACCCAGGAGAAGAAGAGACATGATAAAGATCAGGGCAGAAATAAACACTATAGAATTAAAAAAAAACAGTTGAAGAGATCTATGAAGCGAAGAGCTGTTTTTTTTTTTTTTAAAAAGAAACAAAATTGATAAACCTCTAGTCAAGCTTCTCAAAAAGAAGAGAGTGCACCCAAATAGTCTAAATCATGAATGAAAATGGATCTATTACAAACAATCCCTCAGAAATACAAGCAATCATCAGGAAATACTGTGAAAAATTATATGTCAACAAACTGGAAAACCTGGTAGAAATGGACAAATTCCTAAACACACATGCACTACCAAAACTCAAATGGGAAGATAAAGAAAATCTGAACAGTCCCATAACCAGTGAAGAAGTTGAATCAGTTATCAAAAATCTACTGACAAATAAGAGCCCTGGGCAAGAGGGCTTCCCTGGGGAATTATACCACATATTTAAATCAGTGATAATACCCATTGTCTTTAATCTGTTCCAAAAAATGGAAATGAGAAATGTTCTGAACTCACAATACAAAGCCAGCATCTCTTTGATTCCCAAACCAGACAGACCCCGGCAAAAGAAGAGCATTAGAAGCAAATACCCCTGATAAATATGAATACAAAAATCTTCAAAAGGATTCTAACAAATGGAATTCAACAGAATATAAAAATAATTATCAACGATGATCAAGTGGGATTCATTCCTGGGCTGCAGGGCTCGATCAATTTTCACAAATAAGTCAATGTGATACATCACATTAATAAAATAAAAGACAAAAACCAAATGACACCATCAAAAGATGCAGAAAAAGCATTTGACAAAATACAGCATCCTCTCTTAATAAAAAAAAAAAAACACTCAAGAAAGTCAGGATAGAAGGAACTTACTTAAAAATCATAAAAGTCATTTATGAAAAGCCCACAGCTAATATCATCCTCAATGGGGAAAAATTGAGAGCTTTCCCCCTGAGAAGTTCACTCTCACCAAAGTTGTTTTACATATTGCTGGAAGTCCTAGTATCAGCAATAAGAAAACAAAAGGAAATAAAATGCATCAGACATGGCAAAGATGAAGTCAAACTTTCACATTTTGCAGATGACAGGATACTCTACATGGAAAACCCGACATACTCCACCAGAATCCTATTTGACCTGATCCATGAATTCAGCAAAATCACAGGGTCATATTCAATGTACAGAAATTAGTTGCATATTTATACACCAATAATGTAGCAATAGAAAGAGAAATCAAGAAAATGATCCCATTCACTTCCCCACGAAAAACCAAAAAATACCTATGAATAAACCTAACCAAAAATGTAAAAGATATATATGATGAAGACTATAGAAAATGTATGAAAGAAGTTGAAGAAGACACCAAGAAATGGAAAAAACATTCTGTGCTCATGGATCAGAAGAATAAACATTGTTAAAACGTCAATATTACCCAAAGTGATCCACTCATTCAATGCAATCCCAATCAAAATTGCACTAGCATTCTTCTCGAAACTAGAGCAAACTATCTTAAAATTCAATGGAACCACACACACACACACACACACACACACACACACACACACAAACCAAATAGCCAATGTAATATTGAAGAAGAAAACCAAAATGGGAGGTATCACCATCCCAGACTTTAGCCTCTACTACAAAACTATTATCATCAAGACAGTATGGTATCGTCACAAAAACAGACACATAGACCAATGGACTAGAATAGAGAACCCAGTACTGGACCCACAAATGCATGGCCAATAAATCTTTGACAAAGCAGGAATGAGTATCCAGTGGGAAAAAGACAGCCTCTTCAACAGGTGGTGCTGGGAGAACTGGACAGCAATATGCAGCCAAATGAAACTAGACCACTTTCTTACACCATACACAAAAATAAACTCAAAACTGTTTGAGGACCTGAATGTGAGACAGGAAACCATCCAAACCTTAGAGGAGAAAGCAGAAAACAACCTCTATGACCTCAACTGTAGCAATTTCCTACTCAACACATCCCCAAAGGCAAAGGAATCAAGAGCAAAAGTGAAATATTGGGAAGCCATCAAGATTAAAAGTTTCTGTGCAAAAGAGACAATCAATAAAACTAATAGGCAACTGATGGAATGGGAAAAGATAGTTGCAAATGACATATCAGATAAAGGCCTAGTATCCAAAATCTAAAAGGAAGTCATCAAACTCCGCACCCAAAAAACAAATAATCCAGTGATGAAATGGGCAGAAGACATGAAAGGTCCCTTCTCCAAAGAAGATATCTAGATGGCCAACAGGCACATAAAAAGATTCTTAATGTCACTCATCATCAGGGTAATACAAATCAAAATCACACTGAGATTCCACCTCATGCTGGTCAGAGTTGCTAAAATGAACAAATTAGGAGAATATAGATGCTGGTGAGGATGTGGAGAAATGGGCATCCTCCTACATTGTTGGTGGGAACGTAAACTGATGCAGCAGCTCTGGAAAACAGTATGGGGGTTCCTCAAAAAACTATCAATAGAACACCCTTTGACCCAACAATAGCACTGCTACGGATTTATCCAATGGATACAGAAGGTCTGATTCATAGGGGCACATGTAC
>PJEM01003242.1:47351-192882 GCA_004023845.1 Helogale parvula
ATCGGGAGGGAAAGAGGGAAAGAAAGCTGGGGAGAGAGAGGGATGCAAAACCATAAGAGACTATTGAATATTGAAAAAGAACCTAGGGTTGAAGGGGGAGGGGGAGAGGGAAAGGAGGTGGTGGTAATGGAGGAGGGCATTTGTGGGGAAGAGCACTGGGTGTTATATGGAAACCATTTTGACAATAAACTCAAAAAATAAAATTAAATAAATAAATAAAAACATTAAATTAAAAAATAAATTATATGATAGGAAAATAATCTATAGTACATGATTGTTGAAATTTTAGGGAAGCAAAAAGGGAAATCACAAAACAAACAAAATAAGATAGGTAATGCATGTGGCATTTAGAGTGCTAATAATTGATTAATTGTGATTTATAATAGCATTGACAAATGATAATAGAACCATGTATAGTTCTGTTGCAACTACTCAACTCTGCTGTTGCAATGCAAGATCATCGATAGAGAATGTTGAACATGTGTGGCTGTGTTTCAATAAAGCTTTATTTATAAAGCTGATATTTGAATTTCATGGAATTTCTAAATGTCACAAAATATTATGCTTCTTTTGAATTTTTTTAGTCATTTAAAAATATAAAAACAATTTTCAGCTCATGGGCTGGGCAAAAGGAGATAGCAGGTTAGATTTGGTCCATTGATTGTGGTTTACCCACTCCCTCTACTAAGCCCCTGTAATATAGCCTTAATTACAAATGATTTACTTTGGGATTTCTGGTAGAATATTTAGAAAGACAAAGAGGCAGAAGATAAAAAAAGGATCGAGGCTTCTCCTTTCTACTGGGCTTACTTTTATCTGCCCTGTTCACATATTTTCACCCAGATTCCCATTCTCCTTCCCTTATTTCACTATACACAGACCACAATATAATGAATATGCTATCACTCTCTGGAAGGAAGTTCATTTCTTCATAATTCAGTATTTCTAATGTTTTATTTCCCACTGACTCCACACTCTCAGGTAAGATAAGAACAATACAAAAAATGACCCCTAGGCCTATCATAAGATGTGTTTGTGTGTGTGCGTGTGTGTGCGTGTGTGTGTGTGTGTGTGTGTTTTGGAAAGAGATGAGAGTGCAGGCAAGTGAGCATAAATACGAAAATGAATAGACCAGTGAATATATGTGACAAAAAAAAAAAAAAAAGCAGGGAACCATAGTTTTGGTGCATGCGAGAAGAGAATTTTAATCTTTCATTGTGAATAGATGAATATCAATGTGTCTCTACTTAGTGATTAAAATGTAAGAAGTTTGAAGTGTCCCTGGTATCTGTGGTAACTGTTAAAACTTGTTTTTTTTTCCTATTGGAAAACTAATGAGAAGAATGAAAGTTTTTGATGGGGGGGGGGAAGAAGAATAACATTTTACTTAGTTGGAGTTCAAAGTCAGTATTCTCTAGCATTCAAATTGATTGCAAATTTCATTTATTAATGGTGGACTCTGTTGAGATTTTATGTATTTATAAGTTAGAAAAGGAAAACTGAAAATGTGGTTTACGTGTATAAGAATTTAATGCAGTTTTAGGCATATACATAAACTAAATGTTTTAAGCACAATAGAAGAAGGCATAGCCAAGCAAAAAGAGAATCTATTTAGTAGTCATATAGCCTTAGTTGTTAACTCTTTTTCTGTCCTTTATTAATTAAATGATCTCTAGTAAGTTCTGTTCCTTACTAACTAAATGATTTTATCACTCTAAGTATATGTTTATCTCTAAGCTTATAGATGAGCAAGTTATGTAATACACGTGGTCCCATAACTGGAATTCTAAAAGAACCATATTAACCTTTATAAATGATTTACATGTCTAAGTGTCTTCTATTAACTTTGTACTATTCGCTATTTGTAAATATTTTTAATGTTTTATTTATTTTTGAGAGAGAGAGAGAGCGTGAGCAAGGGAGGGTCAGAGAGAGAGGGAGACACAGAATATGAAGCAGGTTCCAGGCACTGAGGTAGCTGTCAGCACAGAGCCCGACACAGGGCTCAAACCCATGCACCGTGAGATTATGAGCTGAGCCAGAGTTGGACACTTATCCGACTGAGCCACCCAGGCACCCCTGTACTGTTCGCTATTTGATCATAACAACATATTAATCATATATGATCACATTATTCTCCAAGAATTACTTCTCACTCAAACCCTAATATTCCACACTAACCTGCAGGGACCCATTTAGAATGCCACATAATGCTATAAAGACTTCCAGATATTCCTATACCAAAATAATGTCTCTTTCCTCTGAAGTCTCACAGTTTGTACCTCATTTATTTTGCTATTTATTGCCTACTTTCAATCACACAGACATTGATTCAAGTTATTCATGTGTTTGGAATTATAAGATGTTGGACCTGGACAAGACTTATGTAAGATACTCTCATCCAATCTCCTCATATTATATAAGGAAAAAGAGATACTAAAAGGTGAAATGAATAATCAAGAATCATACAGAGCTTTAAAGACAAGTTGCACTTCTCAACTCTAAATTTAATGCTTTTCCCACTATTTTACCTGTCTCCCATTTCTGATTTTTTTTCTACCCCCTCTTCCTTCAACTGGACCAGTCCACCAGTGTCCCCACATTTATGTAGCTTTATTATCCTTTCAAACTCTTTTCATAACAATATATCCCATTACATAATATCCGCAGACCATGACCTTTTAAATCTTTTTTAATGTTTATTTATTTTTGAGAGAGAGAGAGAGAGAGAGAGAGAGAGAGAGAGAGAGAGAGAGAGAGAAAGGGAGTCTGTCAGCAGACAGCCTGGTACCTGGCTTGAACCCACAAACTGTGAGATCAGGACCTGAGCCCAAGTAGGATACTTAACCCACTGAGCCACCCAGGGATCCCTTGACCATTATTTTTAAATCTACAAATTTGTCTTCTCATTGAAAGTCTCTTTCCACACTATGTCCAAGCCACACTATGATCTGCTGCCAGATTAACCTTTAGAAACCATCAATTGTCATTCTATTACTCCATATTGCACATATTACTTCCAGGAGTGGGAGTCATTCCACAACCTATATATGCTTTGTTGCAGATTATATAAATACTGGAGAACTAACTTAGGTAAAAGTTAAAAACTCAAGATTCTTATCTTTATTTTTTTCTACAGATGATTCCCCTGTTCCAGAGGTGTGATCTCTTCATCTGTGTTTTTAATTTGATCTTCTCTGCTTTGATTGCCTTCTTTCATTTTTATTTATTTAATAATCATTCATTCTTCTAGTTCTGGCTTTAATTCCAGTTTACTGATGAAGAATTTCCTTACCACCAGTCCATGGGTGTTGTGTCTTCCCTTGTATATTTTTAATATTATGTTTTACTTTTTATTATTTTCCTCCTATTTCATATATAAAATATCTCCAGATTTTAGAAAATTTTAAAAAGATTAAAACTCATATATTTTTTATCTCCATAGTTTACAATCAATAATGTTTCTTGTTATGTTAATTATGTGCCCTTGGTAATTAAAAAAAGCATAGGAACACATGTACCGCAATGTTAATAGCAGCAATGTCAACAATAGCCAAAACATGGAAAAAGCCTAAATGTCCATCACCTGATGAGTGGATCAAGAAGATGTCGTATATATATACAATGGAGTATTACATGGCAATGAGAAAGAATAAAATATGGCCATTTGCATGAAAGCGGATGGACCTCGAGGGTGTCATGCTAAGCGAAAGAAGTCAGGCAGAGAAGGAAGGAAACGATATGTTTGCACTCATAGGTCTAACAGGAGAACAGGAGAAACCTAATGGAGGACCAGGGGGAGGGGAAGAGAGAAAGAGAGTTGGGGAGAGAGAGGGAGGCAAAACTTTAGAGACTATTGAATACTGAAAAGGAACTGAGGGTTGAAGTGGGGGGAAGAGGAAGTGGTGATGGAGGCGGGCACTTGTGGGGAAGAGCACTGAGTGTTGTATGGAAACTAATTTGGCAATAAACTACTTTAAAAAAGTCCCCTAAACACAAAATGACCTCTTAATTGACTAATTTAAAAATATTTCCCAGGAGTGCTTGGATGACTCAGTCGGTTAAGTGTCCAACTTCAGCTCAGGTCATGATCTCATGATCCATGAGTTCAGGCCATTCATTGCGCTCTTTGTTGACAGCTCAGAGTTTGAAGCCTGCTTCCAATTTTGTGTCTCCTCTCTCTGTCCTCCCCCACTCACATTTTGTCTCTCTCTCTCAAAAATAAATAAACATTAAAAAAATTTTTAATATTTCCCATATCCATATACATATATTTTTTGGGTGGCTTTTTAGAACTTGATTGTGTCAGGTAGCTTCCAGATCTGGTTTATTTTTAATTAAGAATTAATTTTGAAAAACAAAAGAAATAATTTTATTTCCATAGTTTGTTTCCAAAATTATGGTCTTTAAGACCAAATGAAAAGTGTGCTTGAATGATTTTCAGATTTCAGCAAATTGTTGGCATAATGTAGCTCTCATCTTGATTTTCATTAACATTGAATATAATATTCTGTCTGTTCATTAAAAAATGACAGGGACAGTTTATGTGGTATATGAAAAGGATGTTATATAGCAGTAAATATGGCCTGATTCACATTTGGCAAGTGAATTCGACTAAAAAAGTTCAACTATAATATCCAGCCAGATTTAAGTAAATAAAATCAGCTCTTAGAGGCTTGGTTAAATAGCCAAAAGTTTACACAAGTGACTTTGTCTTTTCATTGCAAATGACATTGCATAATAAGTAAAATGAATTGATAAAATATGGTTCAATGTAAATTCTACTTATGGATTTTCTAAATTAAATACATAGTGTGGATTTCAGATGATATAGAACTAAACTGTCCCTGATTTAAAACAATAAAAAAATTTGTCTTATCTTTGAATAGTAAATTCCGTGGTATCAACAATGAGTCAGTAATATTTTTAAGTTGCAATTCAAAACTGAAACACAATTGTCAGAGGAGTTCACTCCAAGGGAGCACCCATTTTAATTCCTTTCCCAGTGTGGACATGTTCTTTGACTTTGAAAAAATGTCATTTGAAACAATACCAATTGAGCCTCAGCTGAACACAAAACTTTTCACATATACATAAACATCTGGACCAGCATGACATAGTGGCATCTTCCCCTTCATGCCAGTGGACCCAAGATTTATGTCCACATTCAAAAGTCATGTGATAGGCCAGTTATGTCAAAGTATTTTCAATAAAGCATTCAGGAAACATAAAGATTAAAAAAAGGCAGAAACTTAAATTATTTTCTGTATAGTATAACCTTGTCATATATCTCAAATAAGAAAACTGCCGTATAAAGTGCCATTTTATTAAGTGTCACTCAGCATTCATGATTTCATCATTCTGGTGGTTCTGAGAGGGTACAATGTAGCTAGCAGTCCAATAATCAATATGCACACCCAAAGCAGGAGAGTGTGAAAATTATGGAAAACTGAGGAAAGAAGGTAAAAATACATAAAGAAATGAATCCACATATAGAAAGCAAACAGCTCTACCATCCCAGTCACTCTATAAATGTTCTTTCGATTTAAATAAGTTACATTTTTCACACAGATTAACCTTAAATTATTTGTTTAATTTTATGTTTAAACGTGGGTGTCTTTACCTCTGTGTATGTGTATATACATACATACATACAGAAACAAAATCCTATTATATATACTTGAATAAAAAAAAGTGCATGATTTAAGTCTGTTAGTAGAGGGCGAATTGAGTCAAGGAAACATATTAATACATGACCTCCAATCTACCATGGCAAACCTATAAAATTATATCTGGGGAAAGGTCTTGAGAACTGATTACATTGAGCATAAGAAAACCAACACAGACACACATATTCGCAATTCTATGTATACATTGGAAGAACCAATTTAACTTTGAGATTAAAAAATAGAATTTGCTATGGGATTTTGTTGTGTCTTCAGTAGGAATACAAAGAAATCTGTGATTAGAGCTGGAAAGATACGGATAATTCCTTGTTACCTCTATATATGAGTGATTTTTAAAAAATGGTAGTTTAAACCAAAATCTGGGTCAATATATGGATTTTTTGTTTGTCATCTCAAAATATTCAGCTAGAATTACACTTCCATATAATGGAATAGGGACTTAACTTATTTACCCTATTGCCTTAAACAACTAAAAGTCAAGCAAAATATTTAAATAATGATTTAAACATCAGATAAAACACAGTGCAGAATAATTATTTCTGAAAGGAAAGAGAAAAATGAACTAAATCCTATGATTACCACGGGTTACTGTATGGATAGTTTCTAGGAAATGGCACAGGGAGGGGTAACACAAACAGAGACTGATAGTTTCTCAAAGCTGAAACAAAATTTAGCATTCAGAAAATCAAGGAGGGTGACATGGGTTGTTCCCTCAGTTAAACGCCCAACTTTGGCCCAAATCATGATCTCACTGTTCATGGGCTCAAGCCCCGTGTCAGGTTCTGTGCTGACAGCTCAGAGCCTGGAGCCTGCTTCGGATTCTGTGTCATCCTCTCTCTTTGCCTCACCCTTGATCTTGCTAAGTCTCTCTCTTTTTCTCTCTCACTCAAAAATAAATAATAAAAAATTAAAAAATTAAAAACATCAAGGAAAGTAAAATCCATAGGGAAGAGTACCATAAAGGAGAGAGCTACTCAGAAAGAGAAGTTTCTAAATATTTATATAAGCTTGAGTTTTCACGTGTGTGAAGAAACTACTGATCAAGGGGAACACCACCCAAACGGAGAAAGCACAAAAGTCACCAGAACTCATATAAAGCTGGCATAGTCGTGTTTCATTAAGTCAGAGTGGTAAGTTCTTCTAAAATTTGGAAAATCAAATGGAATTCTCAGATAGTTTCTTCATCAGACATGGGGTCAAATTAACCCTAAGGTGAAAGCTATTTGAACCTTCTCAACACGGATTAATAGCAAGATACAAAAGAACCAAAGTAACTTATCTGCATTCCAGAACAAAGTTCTAAATTTATTTAAAGAAATACCAAAATTCTGGCACCAATGATGTAAATTTCACAATGTCTAGCATCCAATCCAAAATTAGCAAACATGCCAAGAAGCAGGAAAAGAGGATTTTTAATGCTGAAAATAATCAATGCAAGGGAAAAAAAGACCAACAAGTGAGTCAAACTAACTAGAAAAAGATATTAAATAACCATTGTAAATATAGAACTATGTTCAAAAAGATAAAGAAAGCATACACATAATAAAGATGAAAATGAAAGACACCTAAATGACCCAAACTGAGCTTCTAGAGATAAAAAAAATATGATCTGAATTGAAAAACACACTTCATGGTATTAATAGTTCATTAGACACTACAAAAGAATAAGTGAAAATATTAGTTGTAGATGTTGAAGATATTTGGTAGTAGAAACTACCAAAACTGAAAAGCAGAGATGTAAAATAACTTCAAGAAAAATCCCCACACCCTCAGAAAGCTGTGGAACAATATCTTCTATGACAAAGGAAAGATTGTCTATTCTTACCACTTTTATTAAACATTATACTCGAGATCCTCACTAGTATAAAAATGAAAGAAAAAGAAGTAAAAGGCACACAGATTGGAAAGAAAAAAACAAAATCGTGGTTATCCACATATGTCATGATCATCAATGTAGAAAACCATAAGGAATATACAAAAATAATTTAAGATGTAGACATATATTTTTGGGGGCCACCGAACAAACCACTATACATAATGTTTCAGTTTCTTTAAAAATGTAAGCAAACACCTACTAACTGATTCAGTCATCCCATTCCTAGGTATTTCTAAGAGACAACACAAGTTCACATAAAGATCTGTACATGGATGTTCATTGTAGTACAGAATGAAAAAGGAAAGAAGGAAAGGAAAAGAAAAGGGGAGAGAGAGAGAGAGAGAGAGAGAGAGAGAGGAAAACAGCCCATACAAATTTCCATCAGCATGTGAATGGATAAACCCTTATGGTATATCCATATAGTGAAATACTACTCAGTAGCTAAAGCAACAACAGAGAATAATATTAAATAATTATGTTGAAACCAGAAGTCACACAAAAACTGTACATACTGCATGAAGTCATTTATTTAAAGTTTCAGAAAATTTAAACTAATCTGTAATGACCAAATCCAGATCAGGGGTGACCTGTAGATGGTGAAGCAAGGAGAGAAGGATTTCAAAGAGGCACAAGAACATTTTGGGTATATTTGTACATCATCTTGATTGTGCTGATAGTTTCATGGGTGTATACATAAGACAAAACTCATCAGATTCTTGGAGGTATTATGCTAAGTGAAGTAAGTCATACAGTTAAAGAAATACCATATGATTTTACTCGTAAGTAGTAAAAACAGTTAAATAAATAAATAAATGAATAAACAAACAAAAAGCAGAATCAGACCTATAAATACAGAGAACAAGCTGATGATTGCCAGAGGGAAGCGTGTGGGGGACTGAGCAAAATGGGTGAAGGACAGTGGGTAATATAGGTTTCTAACTGTGGAATGAATAAGTCAAGGGAATGAAAGTCACAGCATAAAAAATATAGTCAATGATATTGTAAGCAGTGTAGTGGGACAGAAGGTAGCTACACTTGTGGTGAACATAGCATAATGTACAGACTTTTTGAATCACTACATTGTATACCTGAAACCAATGTAACATTGTGTGTCAATTACACTCAAAAATTAAAATATTCATCAATTTGTACATTTTAATACTTGTAGCTTATTTTACATACTTTAATAAAGCTGTAAAGATAAAAATTAAAAGTTTTAATTATAATTCTACATTATTGCAGTCAAACTACCCTCCTAAGCTATGAATCAAAGGGATGATACATGTTGATTTGGTTTTGTCATTAAAGAATATCTAGTACATTTCTCTTCTTTCAGAGTCATTCAGACATTAGTCTCAATGATTAGACTATTGGCCTCACTCAGTTCTCTGAAACCCTCATCCTATTCTTTCTCTACTGGCTTTTCATTCAACACTGGATATAGATATTATTTCATTCATATCTGCTGTATTCAAGGCTAATGCTCTCCGTTGAATGAAAAGCTATTAGGTTTGATTTTCGGGCAATGTCATTTTTCCCTACCCACAGATATCTTTTCCTTTGAATTTCGTCTTCTCTTCCATTCTGCTATGAAATTCTCAGCATTCTAACAGTTGCATTTAGGAAACACAATGTGGAGGATTTGCTTTAAAAAACACTGTTAAAATATTCTGATGTGCCTAATTGTCTCAAGTGACAGCACATAGTAGATAATTAGATTATCTGGCTGTCCTCTTGGAAAGCACAGAAAGTTTCCCTTTGAGAGAATGAGATATAGTCCCAGAGATTCAAGGAGGAGAAGCACATATATGGCACAATATAGAAGCAGTGGTGGGGAGGGGAAGATTGCCTTGGGAATACAAATGGGTCACTGAAAGGTCTGGGCCTCAGGGTTGTTTAGATAGAGGGAGGCTCTTGCCAAACGAAAATTGTACACTATTCATCAATCTGCCTAGAGCAGGTCTTAATAATATCTTTTTTTTTTCTTTTTGAGAGAGAGAGCTGAAGGAAATTACAGCAGAAAATAGTACTAGCTCAAAATACCAACAGCAATGAGGATGGCCCAATAGCTTCTGAAGCTATTCTCTCTCTTTTTTGCTATATAACTTGCATATGGATTGTGCATACATATTTGTCTCTTTGAATTTCTGGACTGAGGAGCTAAAAGAATGAATTGAATACATATAATTCTAAGGAAAAAGACTATAGTCTTCTATTTGTATAGATTCTCCATATATGCATGTCCCTCAACATCAAAATTTAATAAATATTTGGAGAATGATTTTTGTATGTCTTAAGCTCAAATTTTTTTTCTGTTTATATATTCATTACTATGCAGGTACATGTATTTGTTTTTTTAGACTTTTACTGAGATAAAACTGATATAAGAACTACATAAGCTTAAGATATACAGTATAATAATTTTATTTACAAATACTGTATTGTGAAATCATTACCACAGTAAGATTAGTTAAAATCCATTATATCATACAGATTTTTAAAAAAGGAAAAGGAATTTTTTCCTTGTGATAAAAACTCCTAGAATTTACTCTCTGAAAAACTTTTAAATATACCATAGAGCAGTGTTAACTACAGTCATCATTTGTACATTGTATTGCACCTACTTTAGTATAGCATAGCTGGAAGTTTATATATTATGAACACTTTCCTCAAATTTCTCCTCCCTCCCCCTCATACCTCTGGTAAACACAAATCTGATCTCTTTTTCGTTGTTTGTTTTTTAATAGACTCCACTTATAAGTGAGGTCATACAATATTTGTCTTTCTCTGAGGCATTAACAGTATGTTTAATTTTTCAAGGAAACTGCATTTTCCATAGTGGCTGAGAAACATATTTGTAACTCCATATAAGTAAATTGAGCTTGGATCTAAGGATCATATCGGTGGGGTAATGAAGAGAAGGCTCAGCTTACTTGAAAAGCTGCAAGGTGGCAGCACAGGGACATCCTGAAACTCATGTTCTCCCACAGACACACCAAATGCATAGCTATATATGGATTATAGTTTTCTGAAAGATATCTGAAAACTAGATGAACTAATTCTCTGCAACAAAGGAAAAAAAGGACCACATTGAGATGAGCAGGAGAAGCAGATACAGTCTTGCCCAAAACTCCACCTTTGAGAGCACCACACATTTTGGAGGGATATCATCAGCCTGACAGTTCTGAAAGAGTATTGGGTTGGTGTCCAACATCAGGCATCTCAATTCCTTGGATATGCACCTAACGGAAAAGCCCTGACATGTCTGGCTTAGGAAACCAATGGGGCTGATATACAAGAGACTTGAAGTGCTCTAGGAAACTGAGATTCCTCTTGTGTGGAAAAGGGGCTTGTGTGCAATAAGACTCTTTCTAAGACCTAGAAAAAAAACAATGAGTTGGAAAAGCATTTAGACAATATATGAAAAAAATTCATTTGCTAATCTAAAAACATTTTCTGGAGGGGCAGGATTCAGTCAAAACCCTCCCTAGAGATGGAAACACAAGTAGACACCACTTTTGCACTGCCCACCTACCCTGCTAGCACAGGTGGGTGAGTTTTGACACAGTAGCTTCCTGCATTCTTGCAAAGACAGGCAAACATAAGTGTTCACAGCACTATCTTGCTGGCTTGCTGAAGAAAGATAATGTGGGAAGTTATACCATTTGCCCACTCCCTGGATGGGGCTGGTGTTTGGGCATGGTGGCAGCATTCTCCTATGCATGCACAGACAAGGCACTAACAGCCACATTCCTGAAGCATATGGACATGCACAGTAGAAACATTTTCCCATTGCCCTTTGGAAGCTAGTGAGCATGCCCCACCCCTTACACTCTTAAGCTACCTAGTCTAAACCAGTAGTCAAACACAATCCACACAGAGGAATTCTCCTTGATCACCTGGCCTGGTGGTCAAGGAGGCTGGCATTCCAGAGCTCCATAGGAATGTAACAACAAAAAAAAGAAATTACTTGGCAGACCCCCTGCCACACACACTCCCACCCCACCCACCCACACATAGACGAGGCAATGTACATACAGCAGATTGAAATACACCCCCAGTATTTCTTTGAAAAATGCCTATTAGCTTCAGCTACAGCCTGAGGGACAGCATGTAGGCTTTCCACACATCCAGAAGTGAAGAAGATGCTTCCAGGGAATATAAGCAGGGAGACAGGATCCTAGTATCCCTTGACCTTATCACAGCTTGACAAGTTGTAAGGATGCAGGTCTGATTCAGGTTTCCCTTCTGACCTTGAAGGCCAGCTAACACCATTAACATTTCTAAAGGTGGGCCTAAAAATGGAGGTTAAGACTAGTCACACCCTACATGAAGGTCCTAGTCACGCCCTTCGTGAGGGTCCCTTCTGTAATTGGTTAAAGTTACTGTCAATGATGTGATGCTATAATGATTGGACCCCTGTACCTGTGTCATAATTTCCTGTAACTCCCCCTTCCCAAACTCATAAAAGGCCCTGCTCCGCCATGTTCTGGGCTCGCTCCATGTGGATCCAGTGTGTTGAAGTCTGTGAGCCCTTGTTTAGGCTGGCCGGGCCTAAATTCATAATAAAGCCCTTTGCTTTTGCATGCATGATTTGGCCTCCCTGGCGGTCTCTGGGTTTTGGGGGCAATATTAAAATCTGGGTACAACAAAGTCTTCCCAGAAAAACTTACTTACCACGCAGGGAATACCTCCAGACCTCCTGGTCTGGATCCCACCAGGAATTATAATTGCCACCTTACAGGACTGTGCATATGTTAATACTTTGAAAGGAACTGCATCAGAATCTTGCTGAAATCAGCAATAAGCCTGGAACTAGGTGCTAAATAAAATTTCTACCCTTGAGGACTGACAGACCTTGGTACACCCTCAACAATAGGACCTTGTCAAGAAATCAGGAAGTTTAGGCAATTGCAAAGGTTCAAAATACAACCAAGAGTTAGGATGAGATTGAATGAGAAGTTTCATTACCTACACAAGGCTATTCCTTCAAGACTGAGGGCAGTAGCTGTTTAACCTGATACATAGAAGCAAGCACAAATAAACAAATGAGGAAAGAGAAATATGTTCCAAATGAAAGGAAATGAAAACCTCAGGGGAAAAAAAAAGACCTTAATGATATGCAGATAAGTAACCTAACAGATAAAGAATTCAAAGTAATGGTCATAAGGATGCTCATCAAACTCAGGAGAAGGAAACAAACACAGTAAAATTTTCAACAAAGAGAGAAAATGCAAGAAAATACCAAACAGAAGTCACAGAACTGAGCAATAACTCAACTGAATATACACTAGAAGGGCTCAACAGCAGACTGGATGAAGCAGAAGAATTGATCAGAAAGGCATAAGATAAAGAAATGAAATGAAACATCCAAACAGAGCTGCAAAAAAAGAACTTGAAAAAATGAATTTAACTTAAGGGACCACAGGACATCAAGTATAATAACATTTACATTATATTGGTGCCAGAAATAAAAGGAGAAAAAGAAGTAGAAAAATTCTTTGAAGAAATGATGGTTGAAAATGTCCCTCGTTCTAGGGAAGTAAGTAGACAGCTAGGCCCAGGAAAACCAGTGTGTGTGTGTGTGTGTGTGTGTGTGTGTGTGTGTGTGTGTGTGTGTATGTGTGTGTGTGTATATATATATATATATATATATATATATATATATATATATAATCAAAGTGCTGTCAGAAAAAAAATTACAACCAAGAATACTATACCTAGCAATGTTACCATTTATTATTGAAAGAGACATAGAGTTTTCTAGAAAAGGAAAAGCTAAAAAAAATTTATCAATACTAAACCAAACCTAAATGCTGAAGAGACTTCTTTAAGGTGAAAAGAAATGTTTCTAATTAATAACAAGAAAGTATAAAAAAGTAAAACTCTCACTAGAAAAGATAAATATACAGTAAAGGTAGTGGACTAATCATTTATAAAGCTACTATGAAGATTAAAAGGTAAAAGTAGTAAAATTAACTAAAGCTATAATACTTAGGGGATACATAAAGTAAAAAGAGGTAAATGTGATATCAAAACCAAAATGTAAGAGATAGTAAAAATGTAGTTTGGAAATGAATTAAAATTTAAGTTGCTTTAATGCTAAAATAGATTTTTTACATACACAGAATATTATTCATGAACCTCACAGTAACCACAAAGAAAAAATGTATAGCAAACATACAAAATGAGAAAGGAATCTAAGCATATCATTTAAAAATATATCATACACCAAGAGAAGAGAGAAAAAGAAAAGAACAGAGAGAAACTACAAAGACAGTCAGAAAACATTAGGAAAACATACATCTATGAATATTTATTTTATTTTTATAATTATTATTATTTTCAAATTAGTTTCCATATAACACCCAGTGCTTCTCCCCACAAGTGCCCCTCCATGACCATTGCCCCCTTCCCCCCATCCCTCCCCCTTCAGTCCTCAGTTCATTTTCAGTATTCAAAAGTCTCTCAGGATTTGTGGCCTGCTCTCTCCCCAACTCTGTTTCCCCCTTCCCTTCCCTAAATCCCTCTGTTAGGTTTCACCTATTATACCTATGAGTGCAAACATATGGTGTCTATCATTCTCTGCCTGACTTATTTCACTAAGTATGACACCGTCAAGGTACATACAATTTGCTACAAATTGCCAGATTTCATTCTTTCTCATTGCCATATAGTACTCCATTATGTATATATACCACGTCTTCTTGATCCATTCATCAGGTGATGGACATTTATGCTCCTCCCATGATTTGGCTATTGTAGAAAGTGCTGCTATGAACATTGGGGTGCATGTGTTCCTATGCATCAGCATTTCTGTATCCTATGGGTAAATCCCTAGCAGTGCTATTCCTGTCATAGGTGAGTTCTATTGATTGATTTTTAAGGAAACTCCATACTGTTTTCCAGAGCGGCTGCACCAGTTAACATTCCCACTAACAGTGTAGGAGGGTGCCTGTTTCTCCACATCCTTGCCAGCATCTATAGTCTCTTGATTTGTTCATTTTAACCACTCTGACTTGTGTGAGGTGGAATCTCAGTGTGATTTTGATTTGTATTTCTATGATGATGAGTGATGTTGAGCATTGTTTCATGTGCCTGTTGGCCATCTGGATGTCCTCTTTTGAGACGTGTCTGTTCAGATCTTCTGCCTATTTCTTCACTGGATTATTCGTTTTTCAGGTATGGAGTATAGTCAGTTCCTTGTAGATCTTGGATACTAGCCCTTTATCTGATATGCCATTTGCCACTATCTTTTCCCATTCTGTTGGTTGCCTATTAGTTTTCTTGATTGTTTCCTTTGCAGTGCAGAAGTTTTTATCTTGATGAGGTCCCAATATTTCATTTTTGTTCCTGATTCCCTTGCGTTTGTGGATGTGTCCAGGAAGAATTTGCTGCAATTGAGGTCAAGGAGGCTATTTCCTGCTTTCTCTTCTAGGGTTTTTATGGTTTCCTGTTTCACATTCAGATCCTTTATCCATTTTGAGTTTATTTTTGTGTATGGTGTAAGAAAGTGGTCTAATTTCATTTTTCTACATTTTGCTGTCCAGCTCTCCCAACACCATCTATTGAAGAGACTATCGTTTTTCCATTGGATACTCTTTCCTGTTTTGTCAAAGATTAATTGGCGATACACTTGTGGGTCCAGTTCTGGGCTCTCTATTCTATTCCATTAGTCCATGTGTCTGTTTTTGTGCCAATACCATACTGTCTTGATGATGACAGCTTTGTAAGAGAGGCTAAAGTCTGGGATTGTGATGTCTCCCGTATTGGTTTTCTTCTTCAATATTACTTTGGCTTTTCGGGGTTTTTTTTTTTTTTTTGGTTTCATACGAATTTTAAGATAGATTGTTAGATTTTTCTGGCTTTGAGAAGAATGCTGGTTCAACTTTAATGGGGATTGGATTGAATGTGTAAAATGCTTTGGGTAATAAAAACATTTTAACAATATTTATTTTTCAGATCCATGAGCAAGGAATGTTTTTCCATTTATTTGTGTCTTCTTCAATTTCTTTCATAAGTCTTCTATAGTTTTCAACATACAGGTCTTTTACATCTTTGGTTAGGTTTATTCCTAGATATTTTATGGTTTTTCGTGCAATTGTGAATGGGATCAGTTTTTTTTTTTTTTATATCACTTTCGGTTTCTTCATTTTTGTTGTAGAAGAATGCTACCAATTTCTGTACATTGATTTTGTGCCCTGCAACATTACTGAATTCATTGATCAGTTCTGGAGGGCTTCTGGTAGAGTCGATTGGATTTTCCATGTAGAGTATCATGTTGTCTGCGAAAAGTGAAAGTTTGACTTCTTCTTTGCCAATTCTGATGCCCTTTATTTCCTTGTGTTGTCTGATTGCTGACTCTAGGACTTCCACCACTGTGTTAAACAAGAGTGGTGAGAGTGGACATCCCTGTCATGTCCCTGATTTCAGGGGGAAAGCTGTCAGTTTTTCCCCAAAGAGGATAACATTGGCTGTGGGCTTTTTGTAAATGGCTTTTATGATGTTTAAGTATGTTCCTTCTATTCCAACTTTATCGTGGGTTTTTATTAAGAATGGTGATGTACTTTGTCAAATGCTTTTTCTGCATCTATTGACAGAATCATGTTTTTTTTCTTTTCTTTTGTTAATGTGATGTATCACATTGATGGTTTTGCAAATATTTAACCAGCCTTGTTACCGAATAAAGAGTCTCACTTGATCATAATGGAAAAATTTTTTATATGCTGTTGAATTCGATTTGCCAGTATCTTGTTGAGTATTTGTTCATCCATATTCTTTAAGGATATTGGCCTGTAGTTCTATTTTTTTGTTGAGTCTACCTGGCTTAGGAAACAAACTGATATGTGCTTTGTAGAATGAGTCTGGAAGTCTTCTTTCTATTTCTATTTTTTTTGAATAACTTGAGAAGGATGGGTGTTAACTCTACCTGAAACGTCCAGTAGAATTCCCCTGGGAATCCATCTGGCACTGGACTTTTATTCATTGGGAGATTTTTGATAACAGATTCGGTTTCTTCACTGGTTATAGGTCTCTTCAGATTTTTTATTTCTTCTTGTTTAAATTTTGGTAGTGGATGTCCATTTAGGAATGTGTCCATTTCTTCTAGATTGTCCAGTTTTTTGGCATATAATTTTTCATAGTAATCTCTGATTTTTGCTTGCATTTCTGAAGGATCTTTTTTAATAGATCCATTTTTCTTCACGATTTTTCTATTTGAGTGTTCTCTCTTTCTGAGGACCTGAGCTAGAGGTTTATCAATTTTGTTAATTTTTTCAAAAAACCAACTCTTGGATTCATTGATCTGTTCAATTGTTTTTGTGGATTCTATCTTTTTTTAAATTCTGCACTGATCTTTATTATTTTTCTTCTTTTGCTGGGTTTGGGGTGCTCTTGCTGCTCCCTTTCTAGTTTCCTTAGGTGCTCTGTTAGGTTTTGAGTTTTCTTTTTTTCTAGTTTGTAGAAATAGGCCTGGATTGCAATGAACTTTCCTCTTCGGCCTGGCTTTGCTGCATCTCAGAGTTTGGATTGCTGTATTTTCATTTTCTTTGGTTACATATATTCCAAAATTTTAAATTTCCTCTCTAATTGCATGGTTCACCCAGTCATTCTTCAGTAGGGTAGTTTTTAACCTCCACATTTTTGGAGGTTTTCCAGACTTCTTCCTGTGGTTGATTTCAAGTTTCAAAGCCTTGAGATCTGAAACTGTGCATGGGATGATCTTAATTCTTTTGTATTTATGGAGGGCTAATTTATGACCCAGTATGTGATCAATCTTGGTAATTGTAGAGATCATGTTTGTAGTGATGTCTCATACTGATCACATACTGGGCCATGTGCACTCGAGAAGAAAGTGAATTCCCTAGCTTCATGATGCAGAGTTCTAAGTAAATCTATTAATTGCATCTATTCCAGTGTGCCATTCAGGTCCATTGTTTCATTAGTGATTTTTTGTCTGGTTGACGTATAGATTGTTTTAAGTGGGGTATTCAGTCCCCTGCAATTAACACATTCTTATCAATAAGATTGCTTCTGTTTGTGATTAGTTATTTTATGTATTTGGGAGCTCCCAAATTTGGCATATAAATGTTTATAATTGTTAGCTCTTCCTGATGTAGAGACCCTGTGATTATTAAATAATGTCCTTCTTGATCTTTTGTTATTGTTTTTACCTTAAAGTCCAGTTTGTCTGATATAAGTATGGCTACTCCAGCTTTCTTTTGGTGTCCAGTCACATGGTAGATGTTCTTCCATCCCCTTACTTTCAATCTGGAGGTGTCTTCAGGTCTAAGGTGAGTCTCCTTTAGACAGCAAATTGATGGATTTGAGTTTTGATCCATTCTACTACGCTGTGTAATTTGACTGGAGCATTCATTCCATTTACATTCAGTGTTATTATTGAAAAATGTGGGTTTAGATTCATTTTGTTCTGTGTAGAGTTCATGTTTGTAGTGATGTCTCTGGTACCTTATATTCCTTGCTACATTTCCCTCATAGAGTCCCTCTTAGTATTTCTTGTAGGGCTGGTTTGGTGGTGATGAATTCTCTCAACTTTTGTTTATTTGGGAAAACCTTTATCTCCTCTATTTTGAATGACAGGTTCACTGGATAAAGAATTCTTGGTTGCATATTCTTTCTGTTCATTACACTGAAGATTTCCTGCCATTCCTTCCTGGCCAGCCAAATTTCATTAGATAGGTCTGTAACCACTCTTATAGGTTTCCCTTTGTATGTCAAGACCCTTTTATCCCTAGCTGCTTTCAGAATTCTCTCTTTGTCTTTATATTTTGCCAGTTTCACTTTGATATATCTTGCTGACGATTGGTTTATGTTATGTTTTAGAGGTGTTCGGTATTCCTCTTGAATTTCAATGTCTTTCTCTTTCCCTAGACTGGGGGAATTTTCATGTCTAATTAGGTCCATCACCCCTTTGGGACCTTTTACTCTTTCTTCCTCTTCAGGAACTCCTATGATACGGATATTGTTCCATTTGATTGTATCACTCAGGTCTCTCATTTTCCTTTCATGCTCCTGAATCATTTTCTGTCTCTTTTTCTTGGCCTCCTCTTTTGCTATAACTGTGTCTTCTAATTCACTTATTCTCCTCTCTGCTTCTTCAATCCGTGCATCGGTAGACTCCATCTTATTATTCACCTCATTTAGAGCCTTTTCTAACTTGTCACAGCCATTTTGAAGGTTCCTAGTCTTCGTATCAATGTCTTCTGGGCTTGAAAAAAGCATAGAAGTTGTCAGATGCCGAGCAATTAATTTTATGATAATCGTTCTAAATTCTTATTCAGTTCTGTTGCTTGTTTTCCTTTTGAGCAGTTCTGTAGCTGTGATTTCTTCCTGGAATTACTTTGAGGAGATTTCTTTCATTTCGTCATTTTGGCTAGCTTTCTGTCTCTTATCTCCACTGTGCACCTGTTAGTATGGCTCTATTAAAGGAGGCTCTTTGACTGTCCAGGGTCTGTCGTTTCAGGAGATGTTCTTTTAATGGTGAATCTCAATTTTTCTTGTTGTGCTTATACTTAATATATTTCCTTACTCGGTGATATTTGAGACTTTCCACTATGTGTGTTTTGGCCTGTTTTTTTGAGGTAGCCCTGTAAAGGAAAACAGACAAACACACAGGGAACAGAAGGATGCAAATGCACTGACAGATCCAGTAAACAAGCAAACCAAATGGGAATGGAAAAAATGGGAGCAGGCATGAAAAGAGAGAATAGGAAAGGAGAAAGAAGGAAGAAAAAAATGGGGGCACAGAGACAGCCAGAGATAAAGGACTGTCTGAAAGCCTAAAACCTGTGGAGGACAAAGATAAGAATGAAATAAGTGAAAAATATCTGGATGGTAAGGGTTGATCTAATCACAGCAATGTTAAATGTTGGTCTTTCCCAGACTGCAGGAGGAATAGGGAGAGAAGGATCAAGTATGGAAATAGAAAAGGGAAAACAAAGGAAAAATTATGGAAGCTTAAAAATTAAGAATAATTAGGATAGAAAAAAATTGAAAGAAAAAAATAGCACAACAAGAAGAATCCAGCTCTCCAGTGTGGATGGGCATGGTTCGATGTAAGTAGGTGGGTCTCTAGGCCTGGGTTCAGTGGCCAAACTTAGTGAATGCATGGAGAAGAATGGCAGCACCTCAAGTCCCTCTGAGACCATGTATTGCCAGCCACTCTCTTGAGTCCAATCTCCCCGTGCCATGGGTAGGTAAAATTGTTTCAGCTTTCTAAGGTCTTCTAGGCCTTCAAATCCCTTTAACATTTCTGCCACGGTTAAAGTAACCTCTAGCAGCCAGGCGGCTTTCTGGTCAGGGCCGTGCAGGTGGACTGGGAAGCCAGAGGTCTGAGGCGGTTGGGCCACAGGCTCTCGAGGCTGCTGAGGGGATCAGTTGTGCATGCTGTTGTGCAGCCTCCGGACCCAAGCTCTCTGTGGCCCAGGACTAAGTCTCTGGGCACTCTCTTTCCATCTCTCTCTTGAGCTGGCACCCCGTCCCTCAGTCTCCAGGCTCCATCTCACTCACAGCCATCCATGGGGCTGTTATCAATAAGGGGTCAGTGTGCACACCGCTGTTCCTGGAGATTAGAACATTGTGGCTTTTAAATCCTCTCAGTTTGATGTTTGCAGGTGTACGGAGATATCAGTGTTCCCTTCTTCTCCACTATCTTGCCGGGCTCCGTATGAATATTTAATTTAAATGAACTTGTTCTAACCAATTAAATAACAGAGTAGCTAAATTGTCTTTTAAAAAACAGATTTATTTATATACTGCCTACAGGAGACATACTTCACAAGTAAAGACACACACAGACTGAAAGTAAAGGGATGGCTAAAGATACTCCATGTAAATGGAAATGAAAAGAAAACTGGTGTCAACATGCTCATATCACATGAAGTAGACTTAAAAGCAAAGACTGTAGCAAAAGACAAAAAAAAAAAAACAGTACTACATAATGGTAAAGGTATTAATGCCACAAGAAGATAAAATGTTTATAAGTATTTAAGCACCCTATATAATAGCACCTAAATACATAAAGCAAATATTAACAGACCTTAAAGGAAAATTGATAGCAGTATAAAAAATAATGGTGGGTTTTAACACCCCACTTACATCAATTGATAGATTATTCAGACAGAAAATGAGTAAGGAAATATGGGCATCAAACAACACATTAAACCAGATGAACTTAATAGATGCATACAAAATATTCCATCAAAAACAACAAAATACACATTCTTCTCATGTGTACGTGAACCAATCTCCAGGATAGATCACATCTTAGGACATAAAATAAGTCTCAATAAATTGAAGAAGATTGAAATAATATCAAGCACCTTTTCCAATTACAGTGTTATAAAACTAGAAATCAGTTACAGGAAGAAAACTAGGAAAACTAAAAATATGCAGAGATTATACATGTTATTGAACAACCACTGGGTCATAGAATTCAAAGAGGAAATTTTAAAAAATACCTAGAGACCAATGAAAACAGAAATATGACATACAGAAATCTATGGGATGTAGCAAAAACAGTTCTAGGAGGGAAGTTTGTAGCAATACAGATTTATGTTAAGAATTAAGAGAAATCTCAAATAATTTAAGTTTACACCTAAAGAGATGAGACAAAGATGAATAAATGAAGCTTATGGTAAGTAGAAGTAAGTAGGTAATAAAAACCAAAACAAAAATGAATGAAATGCAGACTAAAAAGACAAAAGAAAAGATCAATGGAACTAAGAGTTGGTTCTTTGAAAAGATAAACAAAGTTGACAAATATTTAGATATTCCCAGTGTAATCGCAACAAAAAAATAGATGTAGTGCTCTCATTGTTTCATGCTTCTGTCTAGTTCACTACAAATTACATTGACTTGTGGTTATAATTCCAGCACATTTAAATTGCAACATGTACTACCATACATACATGTTACTTATTTTTCATTACCAGTAAATATCCATATAAAAATACAAAATCATTTTAAAAAGTAGATTTTGATATTCTTTCAAGGCACAGTGAAGTAGCGGATTATTTTGTTACTGAGTTAGATGGCAAAGAATCACATCTATTTTTTGCTAAAGGAATAGAATGTATGCTGACATTAGTAGAAAACACTCATTTCAACTCATTTGGGGTGAAAGTTTGCGAGTGGCAGGATCTGCAACAACAAGTGGCAGGATCTGCAACAACATAGGTTACTTCAGCTTCTAATCTCAGCGTTGATGGTTTGGTTACCTTTCTGGGAAACACAGTCATCTATGGAAATTCCCCATCTCTCAAACTCAAGTTCTTCTCTAAAAGCAGAAATTGAAGCAGTTACTCTATACCTCAGATGTCAGGTGGAATGTAAATTGTGGTTGCTAAATTGACCAGTTTTCCATTCTATAGTACTCAAATTCTCCTTGTTGTTGGTTGTCCTTGAGTTTCCTTTTACTCTTGGTATTCCCTTTCTACCAGGATAGGCAGTTCTCAGTGCCTACTCCATGTTTTGTAGTAGAATAGTCTCTCATGCATATTATAGCTACGTTTTTCTTTCTTTAGGCTGATCATCTATTGATCTCCGCTTTTCAAGGTTTTCTCACATCTAGTCCACTATTATTGTTTTTTTAGCATAAAAATAGCTTTCCTACTTGTCTATATCTATTGCATATCACATTTTAAATTTGGGGGTTGAAAGGAAAACTATAAAATACTCTCAGGTTTCATCTTAAAATGAAAGCACTGGTAGGATTTTGACAACTAGGGATGGAACAGAGAGGTATTCCCTATAGAAACAGTAGTATGATATTGTCTTCAGAGTTTAGTGAATATTCCAGTCTGACCCACAAAGTAGTGGGGAAGGGTATATTGGGAGACACTGCAGGAAAGCTGGCCATGAGAAGGAAATCACAGAACTTAGAGGTAAACTCTGTAACAGCAAGGAATGTGTCTGAGATTTCCACCACTATTGCACCAACATCTAGCATAGTGGGAAACATAAAGTAATTTGCTAAATAAGCATGGAATGAATGAATGAGTGAGTTAATAGATTTTTCACAACATCAGGGTAGGATAACAATAATAGATTTTCATAAACTCACAGCTCTTAAGGAGAAGATTTAGATTGAGGGACTTGAGTATGAGTCTATGTATAGAAAACAGCATATAGAGGCCTACCTGTTATGAAATGAATACTTCTTAATGTATATCTTAACACATGAATAATTGTAAGAGTTTGCAGATCATCCTGCCTACTGCAACTACTTAAATCTGCTATAGTGTGAAAGTAGCAAAAAGCAATATATAAGCAAATAAGTGTAACTATGTTCCAATAAAACTTTATTCACAAAAATGGTGGCAGGGTAGATTTGGCCTATGGGCCATAGTTTGCTGACCTTTACTTCAGGTCATAATATTACCATGTAAGAGGATTTTCCTAACTACAATCAACTATTTCACTTTCTTAAAGCTGAAAGATGATTATTATGAGTTCTGAACAGAAAGTAGTTTTTGAAAATTTTCAAGTATTTCACAAGCATTATACTTCTTAAAACACCTGAGAAGAAGGTACTAAATTTTATAAAAAGTAATGGTTATAGAGCTGCACAATAAGTTAGTAAAAGGCAAAATAGTAACTACAATCCATTTAAGATGAGACTGAACGTTCTAAATAACACTTTTGATTGGACAAATAAGCAGTTACCTATATGTACCTTCCAGGTTCTAACAAAGCCACTTTTCAAGAGCCTTGGCTTCCACTATTGTCAGGGATATAAATAGTGCCACTATATGGGGGAAAAAATAAAAACATTTTATTTTTCACAGGTATTTTCCTTAATGTGTTTTGACAATATTTAATTTCATAATCCATTTTTAATTTTCTTTATATTTGTATATAGGTGTAAGGGAGGTACATTTTTACCTTCAATCACAGAGTTTTTGGCTGGGTCTAAGAATCAAACTGATATATAAGACCAATCATTAAAAGTATATAAATTTATATTATTTTATGTGACATGGAAGCCCTCATAAGGAATGAAAACTGAAGGAAATGTTGAAATCTACACAATTTCTATTTGCATACAATTCCCTTGTTCTCAGCTTCTCATCTTTGATGAAAAGAATGTTACTTTCCTCAGGAGCCTGTGTGGCTCAGTTGGTTAAGTCATTCGACTTAGGCTCAGGTCATGATATAGTTCTTGGGTTGAAGCCCCATATTGGGCTCTGTGCTGACAGCTCAAAGCTTGGATCCTGCTTTGGATTCTGTCTCCCTCACTTGCTGCCCCCTCCCCTCTTCCTGATGTGTCTCTCTCTGTCTCTGTCTCTCTCTCTCTCTCTCAAAAATAAACGAACATTGAGAAAAAAGTTTTTTTTTCTTTCTCTTGCTTTCAGTAATAAAAACGAGGTCAGAGTGCTCTTTTTGCATCAGGCAACTTATCACAAAATAGCCAAAGGCCCTAGCTGACCAATGAGCTACTAACAACCAATTTCCCATATATTCCCATACTTTCTCACTCTACCCTATAACTATGGCCCCTCACCACCATCATGTGGCAGACAGTCTTTCCTTTGCTGTCCTGTCCACTAGTCCTTGTAGTGTACTCAATAAACGATCTCTTTTGTTCTGCCATGGGTGAATTATTTCACTGCCCATGTCACTGGCGTCTACCCAATCACGTTGCCCCACAATCAAGGAAAAGGATTGTAGTAACATTGATAGACTTGTAATCTCCGCTATTTTTTTCTGTTTCCCTGCAAAGCCCTTAAAACATCCTTAATTTTTCTCTTGAAATACACATGTAAAAATAGATTTTTAAGAATGATTCATCAAAAAACACAAACAATAAGACAAAAAGAGAATATCTGTGACCCCCATTTTAAAACATTTTTCCAGGGAAACTTAAAGGTAAGCATGGCTCCAGAGCTATAGAATTGAATAGATCCAAGGAATGCTTGTGCCCTTTGTCATTATAAACAAAAGGCCAAGTCCATTTGATCAGTTATTTTCCAAAAAATTATTTTTATAAAAGTGCTTTCCTTTTTCTTTGATTTTGTTCATAAGATCCAAAGGATCATTTTATTTTATTTTTGGCTATGAGTTTGCTAATGAACTTTTTATAAGAATGATATTTTGAACAGTATTTGATTGAAAGTATATTAATTATAGAGTACTATGTTTGCCTTTAAATTTCCAAGTTAGAAAGTGTTGTGTCACTGTTTGGGGTGGCATCTTTTCCTGCTAGAATACTTTTAAAAATGCAAATGCATAAACAGAAAACTCTCATTTCAAAGAAAAATAGAACTCTTTTGAGAGACAGCCTCTGAATGCAATCTTATTCAAAAGGAACGCATATTTAGAGAAAATGAAATAAAAAATGTCAACACCTGTATTCTGAGTATATGCCTTCTTTTTGACACTAGCACTGATAAGCTAATGTACTTTTAAAAACAAACACACTTCACTTTATTTGGTTATAGAAAAGGTAGTGGAAATATTATGGTGCTCCCACCCTTTTTTTTTTTTTAATAAAAAGCAATACATTTTCACAAGTTACCCAAAGAGTGTATATTGGAAAACACAAGTTCACTTTGAAAGATAAATTAGAAACACATGTGTGTGCACGTGTGTGTGTTTTTAAAATATCTACTCAAACCAAAAATATAATTTCTTTGCTGTAATTTTGATGAATTGTTAAATTTGGAATATAATGGAATATGATGGAAAGTATGTTCTCACATAACAAAATTGATTTTCTTTTTTTATATATTATTGTAAATACTCCTGGATATAAAAGAAGATAAATTTCCTCACTGATAGCACAAAAGACATTGAATATGACAAAGTCATGTTTCTTAAAAACAATAAAAACTTTGTAAATAACAATGCTTGCATTTCTACAGACCAGGAAAAGATATATGCCATTATCACTGTTAGTTTAAAACGAGTGATCCAGAAATCAGAAGGAACATGTTGGTCTCCCAGAGATTTCTGGTGATCATTTTTAATAATACATCCAGTTTTACTTCAAGGATTTATTCCAATAAAGAATAATGAGACAAAATGTTTGTGTAAACCTCTAAAGAAAAAATTCACGTATTATTTAAAACATCTTGTCTTTTGTAATTTTACACAGAATTTCATAAAAAAATTTATTATTTATTTTCCAGAAAAATGTAATCATTAGTAAAGATAATGTTCTTAGGTGAAACCTAATGATGTTACTTTGATTAACACATCTTTTGTCTTTGTAATTCATTTTCTTACAAAAACATTTTTTATCATACTTTAATCAAAATTTATCCTTACATTGGGGCACCTGGGTAGCTCAGTCCGTTAAGGTGTCTGACTTTGGCTCAGGACATGATCTCACAGTTCATGAGTTCCAGCACCACTTCGGGCTTTGTGCTGACAGCTCAGAGCCTGAAACCCACGTCAAATTCTGTGTCTACTTCTCTCTGTGCCTCCCCAGCTCATGCTCTGCCTCTCTCTCTCAAAAATAAATAATAAACATTAAAAATTAAAAGAAATATCCTCACATTGTATAACTACTATGGATGGTCATATAAAACTAAATAATCACATCAAGTATCTTGCGATATAAATGCCCTATATAGTTCTTTAAGTTGTCTGACAAATTTTTAATTTTACCATTTAAAAGTAAACTTTGCATTTTACATCAGACTGTGTGAGAAAATAATTTGTTACAAATTCATTCATCCTTCTATGTTGTTCCACTTGTGACCTAATCAAGAAAGAAAAATCTAACTTAATGATAAACTTCATCTAGTCTTGAAAGTATCTTAAATATATGGTCAGAGAAGAATACTCAGTTTCTGTGTTTTCTTTTTAATTTATTGATGTGGTACATTTTATTCTGTTTTATGTTACATGCTCTTTTATGCTTCTAATGCAATAATCTACTAGGCATTATAGAAAGCGTTCATGGGTCTCTACAATTCCAATAACTCAAACAGAATCATCCCTAAAGACTAGATCCTTTAAGTAATGTATTAAAAAAGATAAAGACATGCCTAATGCACCTCTAAACATTTCATTAAATCCAATTATACAGCAAACACTCCCAAAGTAAACTTAGATTGTATTGCAGTTTCATTTAACAGTATATAAAATGCTGTGTTGTGACAGGTATCAACCATCCATTAGATACGGAATCAATTTTTCTTAAGCACTACTAACTGCTTGCTTTTCTTGAAGCTAGATCATTCTGAAAATGCAAACTGCTTATTGATTTATGATGTGCTTTCATCTTAGTTTGGGCAACCCATGCAGTATTTAATACATAGTAGCAGAATATTTACTATTGAAGCTTGAAAAGATGTGAGTTCTTTGTGTGCAGTCTTTCATTTATGCATGTGAGAGGATTTTCTTTTTTTTTTTTTAATATTTTTACATTATAGTACTTGTTTTGCTTGAAAAAAAAAGATAAAGAAGTGCTGACATTAGGAAGGATATTTTATTTTAACATACTCAAACATACACAAATAAATATGAAACTCAGAAAAATGTGTACTTTGAACACTAACTGAAAGTTGGGAATCAGACTGTGTTTAAGAGATGCCAAACTAGGAAAAGTTGAGATGAGACTGATGGATAGGTGGAGGTACTAACAAGGCAACAAGTGAGTGCATTGACAGGATTTAGGCACTGGGGAACTAGTATTCTAGGCAGTAAACCCAGTGATAGGGAAAACTGAGGTACAAGGTGTGAAAAAAAAGATAGAAGAGGAGAAGAAAAAATGTTCTTGAGTCTCACTATATCCTTCTTCTTCCCAATCCAATCACCACCCCTACACACACACACACACACACACACACACACACACAGAGGAACTCACAACCTATATTGTAGTCTGGAATCAAAAGTGTGCCAGATCTTGAAAGATGGTGAGGTGGGGATAATGTAGAATTATAAACTCCCATAACTATTAGGCATCCTTGAGGTATCTAACCTATTTTTTCAGATAGGGTGTTTGAGGCTCCGAAAAGATTCTCAACTGCTCATCCTCTCTGAAACTGTTTCTTCTTATAAAACAAAACTTTGGGAAGGATTAAATATAGAATACCAAGTGACGGTCCCTAACTATTAGGTGTTCCCTATTTGCATCTTCTTTTTCCATGAAATTGTTCTGAATCTTCCTACCTAGAATCGGAAGCCTCCCAATATATGTCCAGGAATCTTGAAAACCATGTATACCATTACTTTTAGCCCCATTTACTTATTTTTCAGTTGTATTACATTTTGAGAGGAAGAATTTTCCCAGGAATAAGGTTTGTCTCATCTATGAGTTGTTATAATAGACAAAACTAGAAAAACAAGGTTGCATGCTAAATTAACTCCCTCATCTAAAGCAGTGTTATAGAATGCAGTTATTAAATATAAACTAACACATGGCATAGATTTTCAAGGTTATTTGTGATATGTGAAATCACAGCTGTTAAACCTTGTACCATAACACTATTTTTCTATGAAGTATAAAACTAATCTGTAGTATATATATATATATATATATATATATATATATATATATATATATAATCTCAAATTAATTACAATTTGGGCATTTCCATATTTGAAGACAGGATTGTATTTCTCCAATCTCACTATAACTATCTGGTGTTAGAAATCACTCTAAGAGGGACACCTGGGTGGCTCAGTTGGCTAAGTGTCCAACGTCAGCTCAGGTCATGATCTCATGGCTCATGAGTTCAAGCCCCATGTCAGGGTCTGTGCTGACAGCTCAGAGCCTGGATCCTGCTTAGGATTCTGTGGTCTTCCTCTCTTTCTGCCTCTCCCTTGTTCATGCTCGTGATCTCTCTCTCTCTCTCCCTCTCTCTCTCTCTCTCTCTCTCTCCCTCTCAAAAAGAAATTAACATAAAAGAAGAAATCACTCTAAGATCAAATTGTAATATAGGTAATAGTGGGTCTTCTTAGACAAAATGCAACCAATAATGATAGATTTATGTAGAGTCATTTTTTTCTCCAGAAAGCCAAAGACCTTTTCAATGGACAGTAAGGGGCTGGTGTTCATGACAATATGATAAGGTATTTTGGCATCCCTGAAGTGTAACTTTGGCTGATATACAGGTGTCAGAACAACAAATCTTTATGGTGTTCCCTAATGGAAGGAACACAATAAAAGCCCTTGAACAGAGTGTAAGGAGGAGAGAAGAAGCACAGCCCAAAAATGTCAGAGGGTAAGTATTTTCTGCATATTGAGTTAGAGGTGATGCAGAGGTACTGTTTGAGATTATTGTGTTGGGCTTGATATTTGATACTGAATCTGAATCAAAATTATCCCATCTTTTAAGTAACATTAATGACAAAAAAGATTGTTGGATTTGAAAACCCTTGACATCTTTTTGGATGTACTCAGAAAAACAATGCCCTGGGTCCATGGGTCATGAATATATTTGAAATGAATATATTCTTTTAAAAAATTATCTTTATATATACCACGTCTTCTTGATCCATTCATCAGTTGATGGACATTTAGGTTCTTTCTATGATTTGGCTATTGTAGAAAGTGCCGCTATGAATATTGGGGTACATGTGCTCCTATGCATCAACACTTCTTTATCCCTTGGGTAAATCCCTAGCAGTGCTATTGCTGGGTCATAGGGGAGTTCTATCGATAGTTTTTTGAGGAGCCTCCACACTGTTTTCCAGAGTGGCTGCACCAGTTTACATTGCCACCAACAGTGTAGGAGGGTGCCCGTCTCTCCACACCCTCGCCAGCATCTATAGTCTTTTGATTTGTTCATTTTAGCAACTCTGACTGGTGTGAGGTGGTATCTCAGTGTGGTTTTGATTTGAATTCCCTGATGACGAGTGACACTGAGCATTGTTTCATGTGTCTGTTGGCCATGAAATATGGCCATTCGTAGGAAAGTGGATGGACCTCGAGGATGTTATGCTAAGCGAAATAAGTCAGGCAGAGAAGGACAGATACCATATGTTTGCACTCATAGGTCTAATAGGAGAACAGGAGAAATCTAATGGAGGTCCATAGGGAAAGGAAGGGGGAAAGAGAGTTGGGGAGAGAGAGGGACACAAACCATGAGAGACTACTGAATACTGAAAACGAACTGAGGATTGAAGGGGGAGGGGGAGGGGGATGGGAGGTGGTGGTAATGGAGGAGGGCACTTGTGGGGAGAAGCACTGGGTGTTATATGGATACCAATTTGACAATGAACTATTATAAAAATAAAGTTTAAAATATTAAAAAGTATAAATAAATAAATAAGCAAACAAGTCTCTCTCTTTCAAATAATAATAATAACAAAATAACATGCTCATGACATACTTGGTAATCTAATATTTTTGACTTAATGTCATATATAGGACACAATCACTTATGAATTATCAAGCTAAAAATTAAAGAGATGGAGAATAAATATTTTCATATCTCTTTACCTATAGGTGTCTTGTCTATAACTTTTTATTTCTGGTTTGTCTTTTTCCACCTGTTTAAAGGAAAATGTTGATATAGCCACAAATTCTAAAAATATATTTGCCCAGTCAAATCACTTTTTATTCAAATCGCTTTAACATTAATATCCTAGGAGGAAAATAAATTAAAGGGGGATAAAAATATCCCACTCAGGGATGCATATTTTTGAAACTAATGAATAGCTGGTCTCATCATCATCTAGTAGAAATAAAAGCCACTCTTGAGCAAAACAAACTTTACAGATGTTGGCTAGAATATATAGCTTTTCTATACATTTTCAAAGGCAAATGTGTTAGTCCTTTTCCATGCGTAAAATACGTAACACAACCTATCTTAAAATGCCAGCACTACTGCTGCAAACACATGCAGACTGTCAGACAATCACATGAATCGTATTTGTGCATAACAAGTTGGCAAACTGTGACACACAAAGGCAGGAACATGCTTGCTGAGTTTTCACATTTCTTGGTACTGTACTTCTCAAAATGTTTTCTGAAACATTCTTGATTCTTTGATTGCTGATGCAGCATCCTCTAGGCCTTCAGAAAGCAATGCACAGGTAAAATAAGGAAAATATATTTTCAGAAAAATGAATACTTGGTGTTATGTTTTTCCATTTTCAAAAAGTAGCATTAAGAGAAGCTAAGGAGAGTGGAGGTAGAGTTGCAGAGATTCTGGAGGGCTAGGAATATCATTTAGTATGAGGTAGAATCAGGTTTGGTTTCCCAAATGGTTCTTGTTTCTAAAACCATTTTAAATAATGAAAAGTGAACACTGAATAGAAAACAACTTAACCTTAAAATACTAGAATGGAATATAAATTTTCTCCATATAACTGTAAATGACTAATATTCTGAGTTGCTGTTATTCTTCCTTGTGATTATTCTTTTACATACTGAAGTGTCTAATCAAACAAAGGAATGAATAAGTATTGTTATGAAGATTAGGCATTTTATTTTAATCAGCATATAAAATTCTAAAGAAATAGAAAAATTGAATGGATGAACACAGAACATAACACTGAAGGTGGGTTTCCTCAGTTATCAGGAAGGGAAGATATGAATGTTTTGTTTTTGGATCACTCACTATACCAGTCTACTGCTGATATCATTTCCCCACAGTTCTCATATTGATTATTTCAAATATCTTTATTAGAAGCAGCTAGAAGGAGACAAGAAAGAAACTAGGATAACGTTACATTTGCTAATGTAATCTCTCCAATTTAAGAAAACTGTTCATACATGGCCTCACTAATGGATAACTTAGTTTGCATCACCATGCAGTAACTCTCCTCTTCAGTAGAGTTCATTCCTTTTTTAAAAATTTGTTTTAAGTTTCTTTATATATTTTTAGAGAGACAAAGAGAGTGAGCAGGGGAAAGACAGAGAGAAAGGGAGAGAGACAATCCCAAGCAGGCTCCACATTATCAGCAAGGAGCTCGATGTGGGGTTCGAACTCCCAAACTGTTAGATCATGACCTGAGATGAAATCAAGAGTCAGATGCTTAACCTACTAAGTCAACCAGGTGCCCCTAGAGTTTATTCCTAATAAACATCCTGGAACACACTTGTCTTTCCTAATAAGCATCTGGAAGGGAAAATGTTAGAATTTTATCTTGAGGACTTATATTTTACATATAATCCTCAGCTAAGAAGTCCTTAAAGTAGAGAATAAAAGTTTTATAACAGAATGGCATTCTCTTTCATTTTCCCTGTCACTGACTCAGGGACATGCAGTGGAATCTGATGGAGCCAACCCACATGGTAGACTGGCACCTAAGGACACAAGTTAGCTCCCAGCTCCTGCCCACATATGCAGGAGTCTTAAGCCATGGGGACCTATCCTAACCTCTGGTGCTGTAAACAGGCCATGCCTTCTCTGGACTCCAGACAGCCCTGCTGTTCCCTCAAAAATGGCTCCCACACCCACCCATTTGCTTTGTTAGGGCTAGGATGGCCATGAAATGCCAAGTGATCCTTATCCAGGACATAGGAATAGGCTGCCCATCACTTCCCTTGTCTCATGGGCTTCCTGACTTATCAGTAATAAGTTAACACTTAATATCAGGATAAGTTAACACTTACCTTCACCCACACGCATCCAATGACCAGCTCTCCTCCCTGGAGCTCAAGCAGCACAGAATGAGGAAGCTGCTGGGCTGGAGAAGCACAGGAGCTGGGAGAGGTCCAAGACCCTGCCCACCAGACCTTGATACACATGATCTACAGGAGTAAGTAGACATCTAGAGGTTCTGGCAGGATGAGCCACCAAAAGGAGGAAAGGGTAGCCCCTGCCATTCCTAGTGGCATGCCTGGTCCTCCACCAGACCCACTGGCCAGGACTGGCAGTGCTTTCCTTACTGCCCTTTCTCCCCTCAACTTACCTTGTAGTTTCTGGTTGTGGAAAATCGGTGACCTCAAGATGTTCTTGGTGTTCAACTGTGTCCTTCAGGGCACCCCTGGGTTGCTGGGGCTGGACAGCAGAGTGGGACCAAATTCTCCTTGGGAGTGTGAACAGGCATCCCCTTGGGAGTGAGGAGGGGATTATGCCTCTGAGATAGAGGAGAACCCACCTGTATGGTGGGGACAGATTTGGGGTTTTGTTTAATCCTTGTGGGCAGAAGGTGGGTGGGGACCAGCATGTTAGGCAGGACAGAGGACAGGGTCAGCTGAAGGCTGAGGTCCCTGGGGACAGGAGGCTGGGTCTGGTTGCCAGCCAAGAGTGGGCTAGATTTGTGGCCGGTAGCCACTTGCCAGCCAACTTTGCCTTGCCTAGGTCTTGAGTTTGTGGTTGTGGTTCGATCATGAGACAGCCCATGGAGGGAAGATGTGGGCAGACCAAGAAGAGCTCCAAAATTTCTCTTGCTTCTCTTGCTTTTTGTCTAGTCAAGTGTGAACTTATCAGAAAATATTTCTTTAGCCTCTCCTAAATAAATTTAAATAACTTTCAGACAAGTTCCAACTCCCATTCCATGCTTTAACTGTTTTTCTTAATACTTATCACTAAATATTATATTTATTTGTTTTTATTTTTTATGGCACTAGAATAAAAGCCCCATGAAGGCAAGAATTTTTATCTGTTTTGTTCATTGGTATAATTTCAGCATCTAGAAGAGTAGAAACCCAAATATTTATCATGTAAATGAAGCTATAAATGAGTGAATGAGAAAATAAATGGTGGTGTAAAAGAGCACAAGATAAAACCTCCAGTCTAAATATTCTTTTTTTTATTTTTTTAATACAACACAATTTATTTTTTAACATATGCAATTATTTTCCATCATTTACAATACAATAGTTACAATGACACTCCAAACAGAAAAGCAAAGAAAAAATCAAAATACCAACTTCTATTTCATGTAATTAGACTTCTACAGAAATTAGAAGGTTAAGTAACAACTAGTTAATCACCTAATTTCACAGCTATCTGAAGTGGCAATCGTTATATAGCAGCTTATCTATGATGCATTCAAGATAGATGATACAATTTATTACTTGCCCATAAACTACAATACAGCCTGCTTAATACCTTTCCTTAAATTCCACCTCTATACTACAATATACATGAGGTCCATGCCAAAAAGTAGTTACCTTTTATATAGGAAATGGAAGATGAAGTCTTTGGTGTTGTAAAAGCAACTTCATTTAAACATAACCACCACCACCACCAAAAAAAGAAGAGGAAAAAAAAGTAAAGAAAATCATAAGGGAAAAACCCAAGACACACTTCCTAGAGGAAAAAAAAAAAAAAACCAGCATGTAATTTCTGTCCTTGACCGAATGTATTAAATAAGCAAACACCCCCAAGAGGCAAAACAAATACTACAATGTAAAAATATTAAAAAAACGAAAACCCTCTCACATGCATAAATGAAAGATTGCACACAAAGAACTCACTCACATCTTTTCAAGCTTCGATAGTAAATATTCTGCTACTATGTATTAAATACTGCATGGTTTGCCCAAGCTAAGATGAAACCACATCATGAATCAATAAGCATTTTGCATTTTCTTTCATTATCTACTCAAAGACATGCCTACTGCACCTCTAAACATTTCATTAAATCCAATTATACAGCAAACATTCCCAAAATAAACTTAGATTGTATTGCAGTTTCAATTAACAGTATATAAAATGCTGTGTTGTGACAGGTATCAACTATCCATTAGATACTGAATCAATTTTTCTGAAACACTACTAACTGCTTGCTTTTCTTGAAGCTAGATCATTCTGAAAATTTCCTGTTAGACCTATGAGTGCAAACATATGGTTTCTGTCCTTCTCTGCCTGACTTATTTCGCTTAGCATGACACCCTCAAGGTCCATCCACTTTCCTACAAATGGCCATATGTCATTCTTTCTCATTGCCATGTAGTACTCCATTGTATAAATATACCACATCCTCTTGATCCACTCATCAGGTGATGGACATTTAGGCTTTTTCCATGTTTTGGATATTGTTGACATTGCTGCTATGAACATTGGGGTACATGTGTTCTTATGCATCAGCATTTCTGTATCTCTTGGGTAAATCCCTAGCAGTGCTATTGTTAGGTCATAAGGGAGTTCTATGGATAGTTTTTTGAGGGACCTTCACACTGTTTTCCAGCTGGCTGCACCAGTTTACATTGCCACCAACAGTGTAGGAGGGTGCCCATCTCTCCACACCCTCGCCGGCATCTATAGTCTCTTGATTTGTTCATTGTAGCCACTCTGACTGGCATGAAGGTGTATCTCAGTGTGGTTTTGATTTGTGTTTCCCTGATGATGAGTGACTTTGTGCATCATTTCGTGTGTCTGTTGGCCATCTGGATGTCCTCTTTGGAGAAGTGTCTATTCATGTCTTCTGCCCATTTCTTCACTGGGTTGTTTTGTGGGTGTGAAGTTAGGTGAGTTACTTGTAGATTTTTGATACTAGCCCTTTATCTGATGTCATTTGAAACTATCGTTTTCTTTCTTTCAGTTGCCTATTAGTTTTCTTGATTGTTTCCTTTGCAGTGCAGAAGCTTTATATCTAGATGAAGTCCCAAGAGTTCAGTTTTGCTTTCATTTCCCTTGCCTTTGCGGATCTGTCGAGTAAGAAATTGGTTCAGTGGAAGTCTAGGAGGTTTTTTCCTACTTTCTCCTCAAGGGTTTTGATGGTCTCCATCCCTTTACTTTGATCCTGAAGGTGTCTTCAGGTCTAAAATGAGCCTCTTTTAGACAGCAAAAAGATGGGTTTTGTTTTCTTTATCCATTCTGCTACCCTGTGTCGTTTGGTTGGAGCACTCAGTCCATTTACATTCAGTGTTATTATTGAAAAATGTGGATTTGGATTCATGTGTTCTCCCTAAAGTTCATGTTTATAGTGGTCTCGCTGGCACCTTGTATTCTTTGCAACATTTCCCTCATAGAGTCCCTCTTAGAATTTTCTTTAGGGCTGGTTTGGTGGTCATGAATTCTCTCACTTTTTGTTTATTTGGGAACACTTTTATCTCTCCTTCTATTTTTAATGACAGCCTTGTTGAATAAACGTTTCTTGGATGCATGACACATTTTTTTTCCGTTCATCACATTGTATATTTCCTGCGATTCCTTCCTGACCTGCCATGTTTCATTAGATAGATCTGAAACCACTCTGATAGGTTTCCCTTTGTATGTGAGGGCCCTTTTCTCCCTAGCTCTTTCAGAATTCTCCTTTTATCTTTATATTTTGCCATTTTCACTATGATATGTCTTGCCAAAGGCCGATTCAAATTACATCTTAAGGGGGTTCTTTGTGCCCTTTAAATTTGAATGTCTATTTCTTTTCCCAGATTTGGGAAATTCTCAGTTATAATTCTGTCTAGTATCCCTTCAGGACCTTTCTCTCTGTCTTCCTCTTCAGGAATTCCTATGATATGGATGTTGTTCCATTTGATTGTATCACTCAGGTCTCGAATCCTCCTTTCCTGCTCCTGGATTAATTTCTCTTTTTTTCAACTTCCTCTTTTACTATAACTAAATCTAATTCACCTATTCTTCTCTCTGCCTCGTCAATCCTTGAGGCGGTTGCCTGCAGTTTGTTATTCACCTCATCTATAGCCTTTTTTAACTCATCATATCTATTTTTAAAGTGCCTAGTAATTGTCTCGGTTGCTTCTTTGATGTTTTTTTCAACCCCAATGATTAATTTTATAAAAAGTTTTTTTAAATTCTTGATCCGGTATGTTGTCTAGATTTGCCTTGAGCTGTTCTTTGTCTGTGACTTCTTCCTGGAGGTTCTTCAGGGGAGAGTTCTTTCGTTTTGCCATTTTTGCTAGTTTTCTGTTTCTTGTCAGCTTTAGAAAGCTCGTTGTGCACTGTGCACCTGTTAATGTTTCTCTGTGAATGGAGGTTTATTGACTGTCCACGGCCTGGCATTTCAGGAAATATTCTTTTAATGGTGTCTCTCAGTTTCTCTTGTTGTGCCTTTGAATATTTTATTTCCCTACTGAGCAATATTTGGGACTCACTGTCATGCACACTTTGGCTTATTTCTTGGTGTAGCTCTAAGAAGGAAAACAGACAAACACAGAGGGAACAGAAGCACACAAACACACAGACAAATCAAATAAACAAACACATTAAAAGGGGAAAGAAAAGAAAGAAAGAAAATGGAGAGGAAAGAGATTAAAAGAAGGGAAGAAGAAAAAAATAAAGGGCATCCGAGACAACAAAGGACAGTGGACAGTCTACAAGTGTATGACCAGTTGAGGGGAGAGGTAAGGATGTGATACAGGAGAATATATATGAATTGCAAGAAGGTAAAAAAGGGAGAAAGGAGAAAGGAAAATAAGGAGTAAAAATTTAAGAATTTTTAAGTAAAAAAGGTAATAATAATAAAAAAATAAGTACAGGAAAAAGAAGAAAAAAAGCAAAAAAAAAAAAAAAGCAGCAGCTTTCCCTGGTGGATAGGCGTGGTTTGTTGTGGTAGGTCTAGGATGCTGCTCTCAGAGGCTCCGCCTTGGTGTCTGCAGCGAGTAGAATGGCGGCATGCCAAGCTCCACTGGAACTACGCATTGTAGGCCAGTCTAATGATTCTGATCTCCTTGTGCTGTGGTTGAGCTGAGTTGTATTTTCCAGGCCCGCCTGGGTTCAATGTTCTTGTCCATGCACTTTTATGCTACCACAGATGAGATGTATTTGCTTTGGTGGCTGGCTTCTTAGGGGGAGGAATCAGTTTGTCTTGGCTCAGGCAGGGATTTTTGCTGCCCCTGCCTGAGGTGAGGTGTGTTACCTGAGGCGAGATGCACAGCAGGAGGTGAAGTGTACACCCTCACAGACACAACTGCTGATTCCCAGCCTCAGCAGGGATCACAATGCTGTTGGGGGAGGGATGAGTTTCTCTTGGCTTCATGCAGTTGTTGCTGGAGGCGCTGGGCCCTGCTGAAAATGAGCTGAGAACTCCTGCAGCCTGAGCAAGCGCCCAGGCCTCCACCGTCGCCTACTCCCTGCTGGGATTGTGTAGGGATGGGGGCTATTTTTTCCCTTTAGGCACCCGGGATTCTGTATTTGTGCGGCCAATGCTGGGGGTGAGATGCACGTGCAAATGAAGTCTGTGCTCCCACTCCCAAAACCAAGGTAGAAGTG
The DNA here is from genome assembly GCA_004023845.1 of Helogale parvula. Classification (NCBI taxonomy): domain Eukaryota; kingdom Metazoa; phylum Chordata; class Mammalia; order Carnivora; family Herpestidae; genus Helogale; species Helogale parvula. Next base: position 84,959 of record PJEM01003242.1, read on the forward strand.
AGCACACCTGGCACCGCCACCACCCCAGCCACTGACTCCCCGCCGAGATGGTGCAGGGCTGGAAACTGTTCTTTCCCTTGTGCCATCTGCATTTGGGATTTGGGCTACAAAGCAGTTATATATGGAGTGAGAGTTTCTCTCTCCAAGCTCGGTTAAACGTTCTTTGTCTCTTCCTCAGAGACAGCACTATGAACGTGTTCAGTCTCTCTGTCTCTTCCCTTTGTCTCTCGGGCTCTGCATGCTTGCCCCATGTTCGGCTGGGGCTCCCACCTCCCCTGCCCATCTCAGGCTGGCCCGTTTTCCAATCTCCCCAGTTTGCACTCACTCACTCAGGTGTCTTTGAGGTTGTCTTCTTTCTGGAGTCCATATTTTCTCCTCCCGCTCTTGCAGATGAGAGTAATGTCCTTCTCAGTTCAATAGATGGGGCAGATGAAGTTTACAGAGCTCCCTTCCTCTCCGCCATCTTGGCTCCTCCTCTGCAGTTATTTTTTTTAGTAATATAAACAAAATTTTGCTGTCCTGGGGGCCTCTCAGTAGCTCAGTCATTTAAGCATCAGACTCCTGGTTTCAACTCAGGTCATGCTCTCACAGTTGGTGAGTTCCAGCCCTATATTGGGCTCTGTACTGACAATGGAGACTGCTTGGGATTCTCTCTCTCTCTCTCTCTCTCCTTCTGTCTCTGCCTCTTTTTTTCTCTCTCTCTCAAAAAAATAAATTAACAAGAAAAAAGAATATTGGTGGCCTGAACTAAAGTAGTGATAGTGGAGATCGAGAGAAATGGATGTGGTCAACAAAGAATTCAGCAGAATGATCCTGCAGAGCTTGAATACTAACTTTATGTATTGGAAGACAAAATGGAGAAATCATATATGACTATCACGTTTTAAAGTTAATAACCTGAGTGAATTACAATGCTATTCACTAAGATGGGGAACACCAAAAAAACAAATTTGAGTATAGAATGCAAAGAGATAAATTTTAGACATATTTAAGGTGTTCATAAGTCATCCATGTAAATTTGTATAGTAGACTATTGGATACACAGTTACAAAGGTCAGGGAAAAGCTTTGGGTTGGAGATACAGGTTTGAGAGTTGTCAGAAAACACATGCTAATTGCATCACTAGAGCAGAGTGTATCTTCCAGTGAGATAGTATAAATTAGTAGCAAGAAGGACAAAAAGAAAGAATCTTGTTGATAATGAATGCTTAAGTAATGAACAGAGGAAGAGGTGCTAAGTAAAAGTCCTGAAAATAAGTGTATATAAAATTCCATAGTTTTGTTTAGGGGGGAAAAAAGGGAGAATAGTTTTCAGGAAACACAGGTCAAAAATTCTCATTTGTTGCTGAGAAATGAAGTGAGATCAGAATTTTAAAATATCTATTAGATTTAGCAACAAGGTTCTTAGCATCTTGAAGATAAGCAGTTGCAGTGATGAAATGGGTGTATACTCCTAATTGGCATCCATCTATTCTTTTAGGCAACAGGTATATTTATTGAGTGCCCATTTTTAGCCTGGCATTGTGTTAGATTGTCAAGATGCAATAGTAAGCACAAACATCATCCTTGTTCTCATAGAGTCTGCAACCTAGTGAAAGATACAGATATTAATAAAACAGTTATGTAAATAAATATTAAGTTGCTCCTCTGACAAAAGAAAGTGTTACGTATGCAGATACATCAAATAGAGAAGCTGTGACCTGGAAGGTTTCTCTGTGGAAATGACATGAACTGAAATGTAACAGATGTGAATAAATCAACTAGGCATAGAAAAATGACAATACTGTGATGAATAGGGTTCTGAGTGGAAGAGAAAACATTTGCAAAAACCTGAAAAAAGAAGAAACATGGCATAACCATGGAATTAAAAGAAGGCAAGCCTGAGTTAGGTATTGAGAATAAACAGAATATAGTAAGAAATAGGGCTAAGAGAAGTGGGGCAGCTTCACAGCATGCAGCTAAGGATTTGGTTTTTACATGACCAGAAATGGGAAGCCAATGAAGGGGTTTAACTGAAGACATCTCTCAACACTTTTGGGTGAAAAGGCAGTGTTGATATGATCAGATTTACAGTAAAAAAGGTTTTTCTAGCTTCTATTATTAGAAAGGATTTGAAAGAGAGACAGAGTAGTTTCAGGGAGATCTGTTAGGATCCAAATCTATAGCTGTCCAGGCAAGAGATAGCAATGATATGAAATGAAATAGTAGAAACAGAAAGAAATAATTGGACTTTAGAGTTATTTGGATGGTAAAATTGATAAAACTTTCTAAGCAATTAGATATGAACTCATAGATGAGGTGTCATAAATATAAAATATGTATAATACATTTATATTTTATATATTTATATATTTGTAAATAAAGTTATATTATATTTTTATTTATCAATTTATGAATAAATTTATATTATATTTTATATTAAATAACATATAATTTTTATAAAATATAAAATACTTTCTAAATTATCTGTTTTGAGAAATTACAAAAACTGGGTGTTCATTGGAAACCAACTTGGTAATAAACTATATAAAAATTAAAAAAGGAAAAAATAAAGAAAACTGCAACATATTTTCTAAGAAAGAAAAGGAAGAAAGGAAAAAGAAAGAAAGAAAGATAGAAAGAAGGAAAGAAAAGAAAAGGGAGGGGGATAGGGAGAAGGAAACGAAAAGGGAAAGGGAAGGGAAAGAGAAGGGAAAGGGCAGGGAAAGAGAAGGGAAACGACAGGGAAGGGAAAGGGAAATGGAAAGGGAAGGGAAGGGAAGGAAAAGGAAGGGAAGGGAAGGGAAGGGAAGGAAGAAATTGGCTAAGAACCTGCAGAAAGAAGAGCAAGGATCTGCGGACAGATGATGTAGTTAAAGGCATGAGGTTAATGAAGGTGCTTTTTCTATTATTTGTTTTTGTTTTATAAAATGGTAAATATTTAAGTATGATAAAATTTTGAAGGGAAGGACCTAGAAAGAGGGAAAAAAGTGTATATACATGAAAGAGAAATAATCAAGGAACATTTTCTCTGAAAATGTAGAAAGAACACTGGACACTAAATACCTAGAACACATAAGAGAAAGTGAAATAATGAATGATGAAGCAACTAATTCATTAGGCTGATGATGGGATGATGAGGGCCCCTTTTCTGATGGCTGCTATTTTCTAAGTGAGCTCATGTGCTGAAAGTGAAATGGATGTGATGGTATCAAAGTTTGTCACATTATTTTTATTAATGAAATATTAAAAGCAATAAAAATGCTGACCATAAGGGACCAGTAAAGTAAATTATGATATGTATCTGCACTATTCTAGTATATTTTAAATAATGATGTCAGAGAATATTTTTAGATCAATGGGAGCTATTTACTATATGTTTTACATGAAAATAACAGTTTATAAGAGAATATACAGGGTATATTCCCAATTAACAGAAACAAATATTGAATAGATGAAAAGTAGAAAAGACTAGAAAGATGTACATGAAAATATTAATTATTATAATACATATGTATAAATACAGATATAAAGATATATATGTATATTATCTGTGTGTATATATGTATATACATATATGTGTGTGTTTATATACAGATAGATGGACTAAAGGTGATTTTCATTTTTGCATTTTTCTGGATGTTAATAATTTTATATATAAATACGAATAGATGTAGGGGCATATACATACAGTAAAAGGGACAAATATTTTATAAATAAAAGTGAACTATTTCATTCGGTAATGACTCATTACATTATCAATTTGTATGTAAGTTGTGTAGTTCATTTGTACTTTTCTTGTGACAGCCCAGTGACTAGTTCATTATAAATGTTCCATAATTATCAAAGCAACATACACTAATGTTTTATCTTTATTTCAAAATAACAGCATATTCTTTGATATTTATGAAAGCTAAGAGAGTAAAACCTTAGAGTTCTCATCACAAGTAAAACAATTATTGTATATATATATTTTTTTAATTGTTACAAAATGATAGCTGTTAACTATGTTAGTCATTTTATGATATAAATCTAATAATTATGCTGTACACCCTAAGCTTATACAGTGTGGCATATCGATTATATCTCAATAAAAGTCAATAAAATAAAATTTTTGCTATGATAAAATGATACAAATTAAATTTTGTCCTTTCTTTAATACCTAGCTCCTTGGTAATATGAGATATCTTAATAAAAAGAATATCTTAACAAAAAATGAATAGATGAAAATGATTAAAATATACAAACCTCCAGTTATAAAATAAATAAGTCTTGGGAGTGACTAATATAGCATAGGGAATAGAGTTGATAATATTATAATAACTTTCTATGGTGACAGATGATAACTACACTTATTGTGGTGAACACTATATAATGTATGTAATTGTTGTACACCTGAAACTAATATAATACATGTCAATTATACTTCAATTAAATCTTTAAAAAACAAATAAAATGTTTTTAAATTTTATTATACAGCAAAAAAATAGCAGCATAACTTATCTTACTGTGTATAAAATGCAAAGAAATGGTTGTAGAATTATAGTTTCTTTGAAAAAGTATGAGGTTGAATCATGTATTAAGTATTAATCAAAATAGTTACCATGTTTTTAACCTCTTAGTACATGCCAGACACTGATCAATTTTTCACCCTTATAGCAATTTGGTGAAGACAGTTGTCAATATGCCTTTCACTTTATGGATGAGAAAACTGAGGCCTTGAGAGAGCATTTGGTCAAAACCATTCACAAGGAAGTGGCAGAGTCAGGTTTGGAGCCTATATCTGACCCTGGAGGCAACATGGTGCATTATCTAGTGATAGAAAGGAAATACTAGCTTCTACCAGCCTGACTCACAAACTCATACCTCTGCTGGCAAATATCATCCTTTTAATTGAAACAAAACTTCAAGTAAAGGAATTAAAATATTGCTTTTTGATTAATAAGCACTATTTATTATACAAAAGATATTTAGACAGTTTTTCTGAAAGGAAAATTAATATTGCCAATGCTACAGAAACAATCACAAGCCCTGTCTCATTCCTTAAATAATTAGCAATCACTAAAAAGGTTTTTAAAGGGCAAAAGTAAAAATCAAGTGAATATTGAAAATGACACAAATGGCACCTTTTTATAGAGAAAGCTTTCAAAAACTGTAGACTTGTTCTAAGGACATTTGCTAATCGTGTTGCTGTTTCAGCTATTGCCATCACCAGCTTTTATTCACACATAGGAACAGGAAAACTAAGCAAGCTCAAAACAATATTTTTTTCTACATACAAACAAACCCTAAACCTGTATTCCTAATCAACCTCCTCTTCAAACTTCCAACAAATATTTATTGAGCACTTGCCCTGTTCTGAGAAAATTTGAATGAAGCAATGACAACTACAAGAGGATAGTGAAAACATAGATTAACCTTCAACATTGGGATATTTGTAAACTAACACTGTTTTAATTTATGCTGTAGAGTTTGTTTCAATGTCTTCCACATCATGTCCCCAACATCAACCAATCAACCAACTAAAATATTTATTTCAGCAACAAGAAGCAAAAGATTATCTTCTTGTGGTTAGCTACTTTTAGCTGGTTGTATATGAAAGAGTTTGTTTGTTTTTCTTGAAGTCATCCATCAGAGCAGTAATAATATTTATATCTAGCTCTTTTCAGCTGAGAAGCATAAAGAACTTACAAAATTGAATTTATCCACATAACCTCTATAAAAGCAGTGAAAAAATGAAAGAAAAATATCTATAATATTAAAACAGAACTCATGCTATCGTGAGAAGTAGTTTCATGAATTACAGTTTCTATTTTATTTTATTTTTGACAGTTTCTATTTTAATACAGTATATCAATTTATGCTGTATTTAACCCGGCTGACAAATTAATTACAATTGTTTATTAAATAAGTAGGGGAGTTTAACTGCTATTGCGCTGGATGGTCATGTTGGATGTCTTCTGTATGATCCAAAACTAGTATATCTGGATCTTATAAATATAGAATAAGAATTGATTACTATCATCTCTTGACTTAACATTGGTTTTCCCTGAAAGCAGAACCTGAGACACAGTTAAAGGCTGATGGAAAATGCTGAATCTCAGAAGGAGGAGCAAGGGACAGAGGTGGGGGGAAACAGAAGGGAGGCCCCATATAAGGTGATGTGGAAGACTGTAAAATTCTCTGCTCTGAACATTCATTGACTTCTTTGTTCATGCCCTTTAAATCCCTTCTTTTAGTCAAAATTTCAAGACCAGAATTTAATGGCCTGAAATGGGCCACACTGACAGAAAATTTTCTCCTGGCAATATTTAGACACCTGACTGATGAATTCAGGGCACAATCATGCAACTACACTTTGCTACTTTTGACTCTTTTTTCCTTGTAAAACTCTCATTTTGGGTTCCTAGACCCAATTTTTTCATAGGGGCTGCCCCCCCCACACACACAACACTAAACAAATCTCAGACACCAGTGTATTTTTTAAGAATTCAGCTAAATTGTGACATTATCTACCATTAGATAGCACAAGATAAAGGCTCAGTTCTGGAAGACTGCCCTCGAACCCCCACTTCAGACACCAGTGGCAAGGTCCAGGCTATTACCTGTGTTTCCAACTGACTGGTTATAAACTAGAGGTTCCAACCACCTCCTTTTCAAGTTCTTATTATTGCTAGAGTGGCTCACAGAACTCAAGGAAACAATTACTTGCATTTACCAGTTTATTAAAGGATATGATAAAGGATAAAAATCATAACCATATGAAGAGATATTTCCTTCATTTGCCTATTGCAATTGATTGATTAAAGTACCAATTGCCCTGTAGTTTTTCTATTGGACATTTTTTTTGAATATTCAACAGCTGTTATCCATGATTACAAGGTGAGTGATTGATCTTGAGGATAACTTCTGGGGAGCCTTCTGAAATGCAATTCAGAATCATCTACCTATGGATATAAAGAGATAAACATTTATCCTTCAGGAGTTGAGTCAAGAGTTGGCCTATAGCACTTTAATTCCCCACATTTGTTGAGACAAAGTAGGGACTGGATTTAGGTCCCCTTAACTCTGACCACAAAATCCAGTATTCTTTGGCTGCCTCCATAAGAAAAAAAAGACCTAAAAATCTATGCCTCTTGAATAGCATGCCTTGTAGGAATGCAGAGGATGCTTACTGAAAGAAGGATTCTTACTACTAAGTTTGGTGAATACCAGACCAAACCAGTCTGAAACAAGATGAACCAAAGTGCTGAATTTTCACTGACTTTCCCCCCATTGTAATACTAAAAATCATGGCCAGGAGTGGAGATTTAATGTCAGTAATACATGCAAGGCATGAGAAAGCATGACCTTTAAGTGCACAGGTGCTAATAAATTCCCACCTCTACATTCTTAAATGTCATTTTTTCCCCATCCAGGTTTCTTAAAAACAAAAATCTCCCTTGACCTCTCCTCTGGGAGTTAACCTGAGGATTCTTTCTTTTGTGCTATCTCACTTGTACATGAGCTTAAGCCCTAATAAAGCCTTGCCTGGAACTACTGTTTGGCCTTTTATCAATCTCTATTGCTTGGAGAGCCCATGGGCCCAGTTTGGTAACAGTGGCTTATGTATCAGCCTCAGAGAAGTTCTAGTGTAGAAAGCCCAAAACTCCAGGTACTGGCCAAGGCATGGTGTTATCAGGTTAAACTTATGAGAAACTGAGACCACCTGTTCCCATGCAAACTGGCTGCTTCTGTTGGAGCTGCAATGAGAGGTAAGACTGAAAGAATTTGAAATGATGCTAAAAAGGTGCCTGCCTGTGTACAATTTGTTGGGTGCTGCTGTACTCAAAGCAGCAGTACTCTTCCTGCTATGAGTACTAGTTGCTAACTATTCACAATGGCACCCTTCTCTGAAAATTCACCATAGGACAGTAGTCTTCTCACTCAAGAAGTTAAGTCCCCTAACCCAGATGGAAGCCGACAACCAGTGACTGACCAATTGATTCAGAGGTCTCCTAAAGTAAAAATTTATTCTATGATGAAATTCTTGCAGTGGCATAAACCGCTTTTTTGGCGGGGTGTGGGGGTGGGGGAAGGACCCTCATATCTAGTGTCTGCTGATTGCTGTTGTGCTAGTTTCCCACTATGGTTGATGTCAATATACCAGTCTGACATCACTAAAAGCAGAGTTAGGGTAAGATGTACACTATCTGCTTTCACAAGCTTGCTGCAGCACACTGTTCAATTCATGCTCCAGAGCTTCACTGTCGGAAGCACAGGGTAAAAGCTCAAAAAAATAACTTTTGGAAGCTACATTTTTTTCTCAGCAACTTCCCTTGCATTAGCCTGATTTCCTTCACTTCCCTACAAACTCCTTCTGAGAGTCTTGCTTCAATGAAGCACTTGGAAGAATTCTGGCCTCAATATTCTGGGGAACCCAACCTAAGACATTGACAAGGAGAATCAAGTGCTGCTGAACACTGTGTTACATTAATGATCTCTATAAGGTTCTATGGGTCAGTATTCCTGGCTACCAATTCAGTCCTGCCTCTAGTTATAGTAATTGTGCCCACCTTGTTTCTGACAGATAAGGACAACAACTTGATCTCTAATATTCTAGGATCCTTTAATCGACCGTTATTTTCAGGGGACTCAGTTCTATAATAGTATCTCTTACCACCTGCCTTTACCTACAGAAGATGATCATCACTGTACTCCTTGATGATAAGCAACACATTCCTTATTACTTTTATAAATTGGCTATCCTCCCAGACCTTACTGGAGGAACATAGGCAGCTGGTGCATTTTCTGGTCATATAAAATATATCCTCTCTAGCATGTCCTTTTCACTAAGAATTTTGATCATTTTCCCATCATTTGCCATGGCAGTTCTAAAATCTTTACTTTACTTACTTTGGGCCATCACTTTATCTAAACTTCCAAGTGCCATCCTACCAGCATATTAGCACCATCATCCAGGATCCTTACCAGGGTGTTTACCTCGCATTACAAGAAATTGTATCAATATTAGTAATTCTCACTTATATAACTGAAAATTAAGATGTTTCCCCCACACACACTTCCTTGATCGAGCACCCTCAGGACACAATCACATATATACTGTACTAGGTCCTGGTACATGTTGGCTAGGTTCTTCAGATATTTGCCTTAGTCCTTTCCCATCCTTTCCACACTCAACACTTGTACACCCAGGTTTTGTGTGACATGATTCTAAATCTTGGTTTGGTGGCCAAGGAGGGGAACTGAGGATAGAACAAGAGGGGTCACAGTTTTCTTACAACAGAGAACTTTTCATGGCTATCAAGAAAGGTGGGGGCACTTTCCTTTAAGAGGTAGAAGAAGATCACGTCTATAAGTACAAAGGATTTGGGGTAATCAGAGAATTACAATTTTTTTAAAAACCGCTTTATTGAGATATAATTTTCATACCATAAAATTTACACATTTAAAGTGAACAACTCAATATTTTTAATGTATTCATATATATACACCATCATTATCATAGCCTATTTTAGAATATTTTCATCAATCAAATAGAAACCCTATGACCTTTAGTTATTCTGCCCCTCATTCTATTAATAGGGACCACATAACATGTCTTCTTTTGTGTCTGATTTCTTTCACTTAGCATGATTTTTTCAAGGTTATCCATGTTGTAGAAGTCAAGGATAACCTCATCCTACATCTCAGACCTCCTATTATGATCTTTTTTTTAAATTTATTTTTAAGTGTATTTATTTATTTTGAGAGAGAGAGAGAGAGAGCACAAGTCAGGGAGATATAGAGAGAAGGAGAGGCAGAATCCCAAGCAGGCTCCAACCTATCAGAGCAGAACCAAATTTGGAGTTCAAACTCACAAACTGTGAGATCATGACCTAAGATGAGATCAAGAGTCAGATGCTTAACCAGAAGCAGCTCCCAGGCACCCCACTTCCTCTCCTTCTCAACCAAGGCCTCTACCTTGGTGTAAACATGTGAGAGGTGGGAACATAGCCCTTTCCTGGTCTTGCACTGTCCTAATTAAGTCCTCGACCTGATCCTCTGGTTGTAAAAAGTTAAAGCCTGTTTAAATGCTTCCAAGGCTCTCTGACTTTCATACTTCAGCTTAAATTAGTGAATCATTCTGAGAATTTCATTGTTCCTCCAATGCATCTGTCCTACTCAGCAAAAGACATTTGTTTCCCATTGTCCTAATCATTGCTTATCATAACTGATTGTCCTGAACCTCTCTAGCTCCTGAGGTATTGCCACTGCCAGTTCATTCCCTTTCTTCCTGAGAATTTTAACAATTGCATTGTTAGAACATGCCAAAAGCTATCCATATACCACCTACCACATTGGCAGAATTCTTCTTTCCAGCCAGCTGACAAGTGATCCAGCTCCAACATTCCATTCTGAAGTCTGCTTGCTCAGAGCATGCCTAGCCCTAACTATCCCATGCCAGTTTTGGGGTAAAACAGTCTCTGAGATGGATATTTGAATTCAGGAAGTTTACTAAAGAGTGCTCTCTAAAACAACACCCGAGGCAAAGAAAGAAACAGGATTGGACAGAGAAACAATGCCAATTGAGAGAAACGTCAACTGACATAAAATGCCCATAGCAGCAAAGGCCTCATCTAATCCCACAGGGAGCTCTGGAGCTGAGATGGCCTCTCAGAGTTTTATAATAACCAGTCCTCCATTGTATATATATATACCACATCTTCTTGATCCATTCATCAGGTGATGGACATTATGGGGAGGGGAAGAGGGAAAGAGAGTTAGGGAGAAAGGGGACGCAAAACCTGAGACTATTGAATACTGAAAACCATCTGAGGGTTGAAGAGGAGGGGGAGGGGGGAAAGAAGTGGTGGTGATGGAGGAGGGCATTTGTGGGGAGGAGCACTGGGTGTTATATGGAAACCAATTTGACAATAAACTATAAATAAATAAATAAATAAATAAATAAATAAAATCACCAGTCCTTGAATGTGGGAAACCCCTAAGTAGTGGCATAACCTCAGCCAAAATATTTACCTTCAGTGAAGGGCAATGCCCAGGAAAGGACTCAATTGTTTGAGCTCTCAGAAGACAACACTCCCAGAAGCTAGGAAAATGAGTATCCTTGTTCTGAAAGGAGGTTTGGGGTAACACTTTATAGCCTTAACAGCTAAGATCATAATTCAGAGCTTATCATTGCCAATTACTGCCATGTCCTCAAAATCTTAGCTTCAATTTCCTATTATCCGTCCACCACCTCCTATGTTTTTCATTTTTAATGTTAAAATATATTAACTCCTATAATCTTTGAATTGAGATTTCCATTCTATTGTTCCTACTTTACATATATATTGTTTTGTTTCTCACTCCCTTGAATGTCTGTCTTCACTTAGCCATCTAAAATTCATGATAAATTGATGTAATCATTTATTTGAATGTAGTATAGGGTAATACTGTCTGATCTCTCTCACACCCTCTTTCTATTTTGGCAGAAGTGTAGTTACCTGAGTACTGAGTAACATACAGGATTGTTGAATCACTATATTGTACAGCTGAAACTAAAATAACACTGCATGTTAAGTATAATGGTATTAAAATAAAAAACTTGAAAAAATTAAAGAAGTGTAACTACCTATATCCAGATGCTATAGATGGAATCATGTCCCCCTCAAATTCATATGTTGTAGCCAATGTGACTGTATTGGAAATAGGGTCTTTAGGAAGTAATTAAGGTTAAATTAGGTCATATGGATAGGTCCCTGATCCAATAGGACTGGTGGCCTTCTAAGAAAAGAAAGAAAGATATTCTCTCACATTCATGCTCATTTTTGCTCACCTTTTCTCCCTCTCATGCTCAGAGTGAAGGCCATGTGAAGATAAAGTGGCTATCTATAAGCCAGGTAGAGATTCCTTACCAGAAACTTAATCTTGATGGACTTGATCTGGGATTTTCAGGTTCCAGAACTGTGAGAAAATAAATTTGTTGTTTAAGCCACCCAGTTGTGGATGTTTTGTTATGGTAACCTGAGCAGACTAATACAATAACATTTTTTTCCTACTCTGCATCTTCACTTGCACCCTCCTACACTGTTGGTGGCAATGTAAACTGGTGCAGCCACTCTGGAAAACACTGTGGAGGTCCCTCAAAAAACTATCCATAGAACTCCCTTATGACCCAACAATAGCACTGCTAGGGATTTACCCAGGAGATACAGAAATGCTGATGCATAGGAGCACATGTACCCCAATGTTCATAGCAGCACTGTCAACAATAGCCAAAACATGGAAAGAGCCTAAATGTCCATCACCTGATGAGTGGATCAAGAAGATGTGGTATATATACACAATGGAGTACTACATGGCAATGAGAAAGAATGACATATGGCCATTTGTAGGAAAGTGGATGGACCTGGAGGGTGTCATGCTAAGAGAAATAAGTCAGGCAGAGAAGGAAAGAAACCATATGTTTGCACTCATAGGTCTAACAGGAAAACAGGAGAAACCTAATGGAGGACCAGGGGGAGGGGAAGAGGGAAAGCGAGTTGGGGAGAGAGAGGAACACAAAACGTGAGAGACTATTAAATGCTGAAAATGAACTGAGAGTTGAAGGGGAAGGGGGAGGGGGGGAAAGAGGTGGTGGTGATGGTGGAGGGCAGGAGGGCACTTGTGGGGAAAAGCACTGGATGTTGCATGGAAACCAATTTGACAATAAACTATTAAAATTTTTTTAAATAAAAAATAAAAATAAAAAAATAAATTATAAATTCATAACCATGAATCTCATGTACACACTTAGCGATTCATGTCAATCAATAAACCCCAACTTTATTTAATTTGTGTTACTCTCTTAGATGAATATTTCATATTTTTCCTCACTCAAACCCCTAAAACTTTACTCCTGATTCTCATGAGAGCTGACGACTTTACTTCTTCGTTACTGAGAAAATTAGCAACCAAAAAAGAATTTCCACATATCCTACCCAAACTATATCTACCAGGAATATGCAACCATATACCTTGCCTTCCCATTTGTTACCACAGATGAAATATCCATGTTATTACCTATGGTTTCTCCCTCCTCTTGCGTACCAAATCACATGCTCTCTTCACTACTCAAAGAATCCTTCCAACAGTTCTCTTCCACATCGTTTATTTTTTACCCTCTTTCCTAGATCATTCCATCAGCATACAAGTATGCTATTATTTCTCTCGTCTTGAAAAACACTTTAGCCCCCATCTGCCCACTAAATGCTCCATTTATTTGCTACCCATTTTAGAAAAACTCTTGAAAGAGTTGTTTATACATTACTCTTGTCAATTCCTCTCTTCCCATTCTCTCTCACACCAACTCTGTTTCAGCATTCACCCTCCTGCTACTCCACTGAAAATACTCAAGCTTGTCAATGACCTCCATGTCATTAATTTCAGCAATCGATTCCCAGTTCTCAGATTACCTGATATAATACAGTGACTCTCAAACAGAGGTGATTTTGCACTTCAGTTACTAAACGTCTCCAGATAATTAACAATGTATAGAGGTATTTTTTTATTGTTACAACTTAAGGAACAAAACAAGGGAGGTGTTTGAATAGAATATCATGGATTTAAATGCCATTTATGTACTGTTAACTTATAAAGTGGTACTTTTATCAGTCCTTTCTACAGGTTTCTGTACTTTTTTCTGTATAGATTTCTGTACAACTGCCTATTCATACTCTTTCTTGATATCTAATATGTATTTCATAGTCTTCTCTGACTTATAATTGTTAGTTCTTCCTAATGGATAGAGCCTGTAATTATTATGTAATGCCCAGCTTCATCTCTTGTTACTGCCTTAATTTTAAAGTCCAGTTTGCCCAATATAAGTATGGCTACTCCAGCTTTCTTTTAACTTACAGTAGCATGAACGATATATCTCCATCCCCTCGCTTTCAATCTGAAGGTGTCCTCAGGTCTAAAATGAGTCTCTTGTAGACAGCAAATAGATGGATCTTGTTTTTTTTTTTTTATCCATTTTGATACCCTATGTCTTTTGATTGGAACATTTAGTCCATTTACATTCTGTGTTATTATTGAAAAATATGGGTTTAGAGTCCTTGTGTTCTCTGTAAGATTCATACTTGTAGTGGTGTCTCTGGTACCTTGTGTTCCTTACATCGTTTCTCTCATAGAGTCCCACTTAGGATTTCCTGTAGGGCTGGCTTAGTGGTGATGAATTCCTTCCATTTTTGTTTGTTAAGGAAAACCTTTCTCTCCTTCTATTATGAGTGACAGGTTTGCTAGATAGAGGATTCTTGGCTGCATATTTCTCCTGTTATCCCATTGCAGATTTCCTGCCATTCCTTTCTGGCCTGCCAAGTTTCAGTAGATAGGTCTGCAGCCACCCTGATATGTCTCCCTTTGTATGTTAGGGCCCTTTTATCTCTAGCTGCCTTCAGAATTTCCCTTTATCCTTATATATTGCCAGTTTCACTATGATATGTCATGCAGAAATTGATTTCTGAGGGAAATTCTCCATGCCTCTTGGATTTCAATGTCTATTTCCTTCCCTAGATAGGGAATGCACCTAATTTATAGCATTTTAATTCATCATAACTATTATTAAGATCCATAATCTCTGTAGCAATAGCTTCTCTGGTATCATTCATGCCTTTTTCAAGCCCAGCAATTAATTTTATGACTATTGTTCTAAATTCTTGGTCAGTTATGTTGCCTATATCTGTTTTGACCAATTCCGTAACTGTGACTTCTTCCTGGAATTTCTTTTGAGGAGAGTTCTTCCGTTTCATCATTTTGGTTAGTTTCCTGTCTCTTGTATGTTTTAAAAACTTGTTATGCCCTCTGAACCTGCGAGTACTGCTATATTAAAGGAGGCTCATAGACTATCCAGGTCCTGTCCATTCAGGAAGTGTTCTTTTAATGGTGTCCCTTGGTCTCTCTTGTTGTGATTTTGGTTATTTTATTTCCCTACTTGTAGTGATATTTGGGACTCTCCACCATGTGTACTTTGGCTTGTTTCTTGAGGTAGCCTTGGAAAGGAAAACAGACAGACAAACAAACATGGAACAAAACCATGCAAATGCACTAACAAATCAAACAAACGAGCAAACTTAAAAAAAATCCCACAAAACAAAAACTACAACAGACAAAGGACAGTCTAAAACCATAAAACCAGGAATCCCAGCTACAAATAAAGAGCAGGGTAGAGGCAGTGCTGATGGAAGAGCATATACAAGGAGAGAAATGACAGGGATGGGGAGAAAAAGAGATTGAACATTGACCAGGTAGAGAGACGAAAAGGCTTAATTCAAAGAGAGAAAAAGGAGAATACAGCAGGAGTTGAGGAGAAAAAAAACAAACGAAGATAATATTATCCTGAGAAACTATATAGTTTGGTTATTTCAGAGAGAGAGAAAGGAAGGTAATGAAGGAATTGTAGTACATGTATCAAGAGAATGGATTAAATATGCCTGTTTAAACAAACCTATAGCCAGAATAACCAGTCCATAAGAGAGGAGAGATAAGAATGAGATAAGGGAGAATATATCTGAATAGCAAGAATTGATTTAGAGTTAATCACGGCAATGCATCACTGCTGGTCTTGGGGGAGGAGCTGTTTCTGCAGCTTCTATCAGGGCTCTGGAAAAAAAAAAAAGCAGCTACCCAGCGCAGATGGGCATGGTTTGGTGTAGGCTGATCTCTCCTCCACTGTGGGTCCCACAGGCTGCTCCCTGATGCCCTGCCTTGGTGGTTGTGGGGAGAAAAATGGCGACCCCTCAGTCCCCTTTCAAATCTAGGTGTTCCAAAACACGCCTTTGCCTCTGGCGCAGCCAAGCTGGGCCATGTTCTATGTCCCATACCTAGCTGCGTTTTGAACTCTTACTCCCTGCACATAAATGATACTACCCAAAATGTAATCCTGCAAGCCAGGGCACTTCCTTGCAGGGATTCAAGAAGGGAATTGAGCAGGGGACCAGTTTCTCCTGATGCTGACTGCATCCCTTGTGTATAGTGTATGCCTAAGGGAATTTCTGGGACTGGGCCACTCAGCCCAAAGAAAGCTCCTCAGTTAGAGATGGGATCTCTCTCCAAAAGCCCTATGGTTAGACACAGGATTATAGGATCCAGGACCAAGTTTTTTCTCTTCTCCAAGTACAGTTCTATGATTCCCTAGCTGCTCTTTTTCTTCCCTTAGTCTCTCCACAGAAGGGGCTCCCTCCTCTCCTTGTCTCTGTGTCCAGGCCGTTTTTATCTTCCCCCATTCACAATCATGCACCTATGAGGCTGTCTTCTTAGTGGACTCCATCTCTTTTTCTCCCAGACTCTTGAGGTTCAGCATCCTTTGGCTTCAGCCCTTCTTTGTTTGAGAGATGTGGGCAGGAACTAGGGAACTCCCTATTTCTCTGTCATATTGCCTAAAAGGTATTAGTCTTCTCTATCTTAAAAACTGGAAATTTTATTCTTCTACTAGTTTAAGCTCAAAATAATAAAGGTATCCTTAACATCTCTTTTTCTCTCATACCCAACATCCAGTCTCTCATCTAAGTTTACTTTCACAATATATCAAAATGTGATCACTTCTTACTATTTCTACTTTTGCTTCCCTGATTTAAGACATCACTGTTTCTTATCTGAATAGCTGAAATATTGTCTTAATTGGTCTCTCTGTTTCTACTCTTGATTCTACAATAGTATATGCTTACATAGATTCTAAAGCAATCTTTTCCAAAGTCATATTATACTACTCCTCTGTTCAAAACCTTCTAATGGCTCTCCATTTTGCCGAGTGTAAAACTCAAAATACTTATGATTGCTTACAAGGTCCTATGTGAGCCCTTTCTTTTTTACCTCTCTGACTTCATTTTCTTCTCCACCTCACTCACTTTGCTCAAGTTGCACTGATCTCCTGCTGTTCAACACATCCACAAAAAGTACTCCTTCTTTAGGGCCTTAATGATGTAGTAATGTCCCCTAGATCTCCACATACCTGCTACATCATTCCCTTCAAGTATTTGATTAAATATCACTTTTTCAATGAAGCCAACCAAAAGCACCCAGTTGGAAATATACAATTCCAAACAATATTCACACTCACTATAGCTCTTGCTTCACTTTATTTTTCCCTCTTTGAAATTATCACTTTCTAATACACTATATAATTTTCATATTACTTATTGTCTATTAATTTCTCCCCTGATAGCAGAGATTATTATCTGTTTTGTTTTTTGCCATATATCAAGTGCTTAGAAGAATGTTTGGCACATAATATGTACAGAAAAATAATTTGTTGAACAAATGAATTTTGACTAGAGGGAGATTTGGTGTTAATTTCTGCAACTAACTTTCCAATATACTGATTTTTGATGACAGTGGAAATTTTTTTTCTGAGCTCTTTTCCCCTATGTCTTTCATAGGAATTTAATTAGTTCAAAAAGTCTGTATTTTAAACCAAAATTCAACTGTCTATATATGATGATTCTAGGCATCAATTTTGCTCCTCTTGGGTTGGGTGCTTCATTCTTCTTTGCCTATTTCCCTACTCCCAGCTGGTTTAAAGTTTGAGAAGCATCAAAGTTTTATGTATTATTTGCAGTTTATCATACATAATACACACACTAAGGTCTTAGTTTTGAAGCTGCACTTTTTGTCTAGTTCTGCTATCTCTGTTCCACCTTCATTACGACCTCACTTTTTTTTTTTAGATAAGAAACTGACTTTCTACACCTAAGTTTTCTTTGCAATATGCTCCTCCTTTTTCTTTCTTAATTATAATCAAGAAAACCTTTGCTTATTAGCATACATTAAAAACAAAAGAAAATATTGGAATGCACATTCCAGGATTCCAAGTACTGAGCAACTCCCATAGACAGTTTAATTTAAATTTTGAAAGACGGCAACTGAATACATTTATTTGTTTGAATCCCATCTTTCTTCTTATTAATGTTTAGTTCTACATCAAATATTAAAAGTAACTCATTAATTATGTAGCAAATTCCCAGCATTTTATTTTTGACCTGATTCATTTCCAAATACTTATAGATGCCAGCTCCATTGACCTTATGTTTGCTTTTATCTTCTAAATATTTTAATAAAAAATTAATGGCACATAGTTAAATTTAAGTAAAGATACACAGTCATATATTTCCAATGGATAAACCAACTAAGAATTTAAACCTAAGAATTGAAAAGCTAAATGAGTTATTGAGGTCTTATATGGAGCCTATGATAGACCCAAACATGAAGCAGGTGCCTTAACTTCCAAGGGTTGGCATGGCACCATAGGTCTTTTAGATGTATACGCAAAGAACATTTGCACCTTCTGCCACCCTGTGCTTAGAAGTTGTCTCTTTCTTCTTTGCTTATGTTCACATTTATGCTGCTTTTCTTTGCATAAGAACATTATTAATATCAAATACATTCTGGTGATATAGGTTTTATATTATATTAAACTTGGATTCTTGGTATTTATGATATGATGTAATTTTTTATGTATTGGCAGAAATAAGTATAGAGTTAGTGTTCTACATTTCCTAATTGTCTTCATAGGCATGGAAGCCATATGAAAACATTATGCATTGGCAGCATCTGTTCAAGATCTATAACTGACCAAACTTGGGCCAGTGTCAGTTTATTGTGGTCACTACTCTTGTTTAGTACATAAGTTAGTCCTGAGTGATTCTGTTGGCCACTGCCAACTGAAATTCCCTCTCTGTTCTCCAACCTGAATCTGGATTGCTTGATAGAATTAGCAGTCAAAAACAAGCTTATTTATATACATGTGTATTTTCCTGAGAATAATTAAGAATTTTACTCAGCTTTCAGTCTCTGAGGTATGTGGGTGGGAAAGTCAAAAGCAAAATAGTCAAGGAAATTGAAGGATCACTGGGACATGGTGACACATTTGTTGTGGGTGGTCACCACTTGTAGAAAGTGAAATGGGAAGTGCCTCTTGAGTCACTGAGCTAACTATGAAGATGTATCACATTTACAAAACAAATAGTAGTATGATGGAAAATTTGAAATTTATTTTTCCACTGCAATATAAACAGTATTGAACTAGTTTTAATTGTTCTATTCCTGGCCGCTATCTGGATGTTTGATGGTCACCTTTCAGGGACTTTAACATCCCAGTTGCAGTTTTATTAGAAACTAGCTTTGATTAAGATAATTGCTGAAAACTTAGAAGTGAAATGCAGCTCAGAAATCATTTTGCCCATCCATTTGATTTATACAGATACAAGACTGAGGTGTAAGGATTTAAAGGAACTGCCCAACCTATACATCAAATTAGAGACAGAATCTGGAGATTCCAACCCACATTTACTGTGTTTTCTTCTACACTGAATTGCCTGACCTGGGAATTATTAATTACTTCAAAACCTTCTTTTTCAGAAACTGAAAATGTGTTTTCAGTTATTCACATGTGAAATCATTTTTAAGTATCATTACAATGATATGAGATTGGTTAAAATTATGAGTGGGGCAACTTCTTTTATTAATGTTTTATTTTTTGAAAAGGAGAGCATGAGCAGGGGAAGGGCAGAGAAAGAGAGGGATAGAGGATCCGAAACAGTCTCCGCACTGCTTGGTTGAGAGCAGCAAGCCCGATGTGGGGGTCAAATTCACAAACCGTGTGATGTGATCATAACCTGAGCTGAAGTCTAACGTTCAACCCACTAGGCCATTCAGATGCCCTGAATGGGGAAGCTTTTATTTGTAATAAATAGGGATCATAGAAAATTTTCTCCACTGCTAGTGTTTATCACATATTAAACTAAGAGTTCAAAATGGCTATTAAAATAACACTGCCTGATTGTAAGGCATTTATATTTGCTTTTTCTAAGCAGTCTCCATAAAGATCTGCTAGATACTGCTAAAGGAATATCTCTGTAAGACCTCATGAATGAAATCAACTGACCTTGCTAGCTTATGGACTCCATCAGGGATCACACAAAAGTGCAAAGATTCTACACTGTAGTACCACATTAAACAGCTGATTTGCTTGTCATCAATTAAAGAAATAGTACTGACTTTCTGTAATGCACTCTCCGTATTCTTGTTCTACATTGCAATTAATAATTGTAAGAAACTGAAGACAAAAAAATATATAAATCCCAGTAAATCACATTTAATACCTTTAAATTTTTGGTTTCCATGGACTACGTATTCCTTCTTGTCTCTCACAGCTTCCTAGGACTGCATTTGAAATAATACTTGTAGTTGCTTCTTTCTATGGTTTGTGATTGATTGGCAAGCTCTATAGCAGCACATTGTTCTGCTCTATCATTTTCCCAGAGGACAGTTCTGTACAATAGTGATGGTGAACTGTAATGAAACTGCATCAAAATTAACTAAAATATAAATATGATATGAACTTCTTCATTGCATGAAGCCAGATCTTTTTATCCATTTACCTACATCCTTTTTGTATGTAGCAATTGATAGAAAATGTTAACCCCCTCCTGTCCAAACCTACTCATATGTTACTTGAATCTATGTGTTCTTTGGAGACACACACTTTAATATAGGTTTACTCTAGGATTTAAAGCATAGTCACTCTTCATATTTATGCAGTCTTCCTTCTAAGCACTTCCTATCTGAAAAGATTTAAAATAGTTGGAAATTATTCAATGTGGTTATGAATTGAAAGCTCATAAGCTAGCTCTTCTTCAAAGTATTTCCAAACACTTGAACCACGTCAGAATTGCTGACGTATACAATGACATTTATACTGAAATTACAGCATCGTCTTATTCTAAATGGTATTTCTGTCTTTACTGTTCAAGAGGGATACCAGCACTTCTCAGCTGGTTTTCTCCCTTGAGCCTAATTAACTTCATCCTAAGCTTGCAAAACCCCAAAGCTGCTGCTTAAGGGTGAGAAGCCCCAGAGTTTCCAGGTTTGAATACACTATGATAAAGAATCAATTGGGGGGAGAGGCAAGATGGCGGAGAAGTAAGGAGCTCTGTAATCTCCACTCGCTGGCAACTATCAAGCTGAGAAGGACTAAATCCACAATACTCTGATCTGCAAGAATGGAAGGTGCACAAACAGAGTCCTAATAGATGACAGACTCACGGATGCCTGAGTGAGTGCAAACGGGGACTGGAGGCTCTGAGAGGAGGGAGCGCTGGCCCAAAGTGGAGCAGGGAGAGAGAGCGCCCAGAAAGGTGGCCCAGGGCAGCAGAGGGCTATATGTACAGAAGCAGCACAGGGCCATAGAGCGCCGTGCATGGAACAGCCATGCAGAGCGGCGGAGAGCCAAGGGGAAGAGAAAGAGAGATTGAAAATTCTCATAGAGTGGTCTCTGGAGAGGGAGAGACCTCAGCCTGGAATGGAGAAACACAAACATCCCATATATAGCCCCTGGGCATGGGAAGAGGAATTCGTCCCCATCAGTGGCCTTGTTCTCCTTTCAGCTTGGCAGCTTGCTGACTCCAGGTGGAGCCAGAGTAAAGCTAGCTCCTCAGTTCCATTACTCAATCTTGGCTAGAAAGCCGCCCACATGCAAGAAGGCATTTCATCTGGGGCAGCAGCATTAAAGTGCATGGACTAGGACTTGGAAAAGTGGCTGAGTTTAGAAAAAAAAAAAAAAAGCAATTTGGCTTGTCCGTGGCTCCGGGAGAATGGACTCAAAAGAGTGGTGGCTTGCAACTCTTGGTCTGAGAAGGGCTTTAGGGGCCTCCATTCTCGCTGCAACCACTGAGGTGGGGACTCACAGAGCAGCCCCTGAGACCCAAACTACCTACACGAAACCACACCCATCCATGTTGGAGAGCTGCCCCTTATTTTTTTAATTAATTTTTAAATTTATTTAATTTATTTTCTTTTTTATATTTTTAAAAATTTTTCCTTGTTATCTTTTTTCTATTTTCCTTTTACTTTCTTTTTTCCTTTTATCCCCTGGAGTCTGAGAAAGATCAACATTTATGCACTGCCGTGATTAGGTCAACTCTTGCCATCCAAATAAAATTTTCCTTATCTAATTTTATCTCTTGACACCTCAGGTTTTATGTTCTCATACTGTCCTTTGTCTTTGGTTGTTTCTGTCCCCCTGTCTTCTTTTTTTCCTTTCCTTTCCTTTCTTTCTTTTCTGTACTTTTATTCTTTCCCCTTTTGGTTGTCTTGTTTATTTAATGTGTCTGTACATTTGCGGGCTATTGTTTTCTGTGTGTTTGTCTGTCTCTTTTCCTTTTCAGGGCTACCTCAAGAAATAAGCTAAAGCATACATTGTGGAGAGTCCCAAATATCACAGAGTGGGGAAATAGAATAATGATAGGCAAACAAGAGAAACTGAGAAACACCATTAAAAGAACACTTCGTGAAATGACAGGCCCTGGACAGGCAACGAGCCTCTTTAATAGAGCAATACTAACAGGAGCACAGAGCAGAACATGCTTTTAAAACTGACAAGTGATGAAAAACTAGCCAAAATGAGGAAAAGAAAGAAATCTCCTCTAAAGAAATTCCAGGAAGAAATCACAGCCACAGAATGGCTCAAAACAGACATAAGCAAAAAAACTGAACAAAAATTTACAATAATTGTCATAAAATTAGTCACTGGACATGAAAAAAGCATGGAAGTCATCAGAGAAGCTATAGATACAGACTAAGGACCTTCGATAAATCGACTGAGCCACCCAGGAGCCCTAAAACTCATTTTCCTTATAATTTTGGCTAAATCTGGTGACAATTCAGAACAATATTTGATGAATATAGGTTTTGACATCACAACTGGGATTCAAAGAAGACCTTTTGACCTTTTGACAACAAACCGGATCAAGAATTTGAAAAACTTGTCATAAAATTAATCACTGGGTTTGACAAAAAGTGTGAAAGAAGCAACTGAGACAACGACTAGGAACTTTGAAAATAGGTGTGATGAATTTAAAAAAGGCTATAAATGAGGTGAATAATAAAATGGAGGGAGCCACCTCAAAGATTGATGATGCAGGGAGAAAAATAGGTGAATTAGAAGACATAGTTATAGCAAAAGAGGAAGTTGAAAAAAAGAGAGAGAAATTTATCCAGGAGCAAGAAAGGAGAAATCGAGACCTGACTGATACAATCAAATGGAAAAACATCCATACCATAAGAATTCCTGAAGAGGAAGACAGAGAGAAAAGTCCTGAAGGGATACTAGACCAAATTATAACTGAGAATTTCCCAAATCTGGGAAAAGAAATAGACATTTCAATTCAAGGGGCACAAAGAACCCCCTTAAGATGTAATTTGAATTGATCTTCAGCATGACATATCATAGTGAACATGGCAAAATATAAAGATAAAGAGAGAATTCTGAAAGCAGCTAGGGAGAAAAGGGACCTCATGAACAAAGGGAAACCTATCAGAGTGGTAACAGACCTATCTAATGAGACTTGGCAGGCCAGAATGGAATGGCAGGAAATCTTTAATGTGATGAACAGAAAAAAACATGCATCCAAGAATCCTTTATCCAACAAGCCTGCCATTCAAAATAGAAGGAGAAATAAAAGTGCTCCCAAATAAAAATTGAGAGAATTCATGACCACCAAAACAGCCCTACAAGAAATTCTAAGAGGGACTCTATGAGGGAAATGTTGCAAAGAAGACAAGGTGCCAGAGACACCACTATAAACATGAATTCTAGGGAGAACACAATGACTCTAAACCCACATTTTTCAATAATAACACTGAATGTAATTGGACTGAATGCTCAAACCAAACGACACAGGGTAGTAGAATGGATTAAAAAAAATCCGTCTATTTGCTGTCTACAAGGGACTCATTTTCTACCTGAGGATACCTTCAGGATGAAAGTAAAGGGATGGAGAAATATCTATCTTGCGGACTGGAAGCCAAAAGAAAGCCTGAGTAGCCATACTTATATCACACAAACTGAACTTTAAAGTAAAGGCAGTAACAAGAGATGAAGAAGGACATTATATAATAATGACAGGATCTCTCTCCATCAGGAAGAGTTAACAATGATAAATATTTATGCGCCAAATTTGTGAGCGCCCAAATACATAAAACAATTAACCACAGAAAGAAACAATCTTATTGATAAGAATGTGCTAATTGCAGGGGACTTTAAGACTCCATTGACAGCCATGGATAGATCAACCAGATCTAAAATCACAAAAGAAGCAATGGACCTGAACGTCACATTGGAACAGATGGAATTGATAGATCTATTTAGAACTCTGCATCCTGAAGTTAGAAAATTCACCTTCTTTTCGAGTGCACATGGCACATTATCCAAGATAGGTCACATCCTGGGGCATAAAGCAGCCCTCCATAAGTATAAATGAATAGAGATCATACCATGCACACTTTCAGATCACAATGCTATGAAACTTGAAATTAACCACAGGAAAAAGTTTGGAAAACCTTGAAAAATGTGGAGGTTAAAAGCAACTCTAGCAAAGAAGGATTGGGCTAATCAGGCAATTAGGGAAGAAATTAAAAAATATATGGAACCAAATGAAGATGAAAATACAACAATCCAAAATCTCTGGGATGCAGCAAAGGCAGTCCTAAGAGGAAAGCATATTGCAATCTAGGCCAATTTCAACAAACTAGAAAAAGCGCAAATTCAAAATCTAACAGAGCACCTACTGGAACTAGAAGGGAAGCAGCAAGAGCACCCCAAACCCAGCAGAAGAAAAGAAATAATAACGATCAGGGCAGAAATAAACAATATAGACTCCGAAAAAAATAGTCGAGCAGATCAATGAAACCAAGAGTTCACTCTTTGAAAAAATAACCAAAATTGATAAACCTCTAGCAAGGCTCCTCAGAAAGAAAAGAGAGAGCACCCAGATAGACAAAATCATGAATGGAAAAGGATCGATCACAAACAAGTTTAGAAATACAAGCGATCATCAGAGATTACTATGAAAAAATATATGCTAACAAACTGGACAACCTAGAAGAAATGGACAAATTCCTTAATGCACATGCACTGCAAAAATTCAAACAGGAAGAGATAGAAAGCATGAATAGACCGATAACCAGTGAAAAAATCGAATCCGTTATAAAAAAAAAATCTCCCAATGAATAAGAGCCTAGAGCCTGTGGCTTCCCAGGGGAATTCTACCACACATTTGAAGCAGAGCTAATGCCCATTCTTCTCAAACTATTTCAAAAAATAGAAATAGAAGGAAAACTTCCAAACTCATTGTATGAAGCCAGCCTCACCTGATACCCAAACCAGGCAGAGACCCAACAAATAACAATAAATATAGACCAATATCCTTAATGAATACAGATGCAAAAATACTCAATAAGATACTAGCAAATCGAATTAAACAGCATATGAAAAGAATTATCCATCATGATCAAGTGGGATTCATTCCTGGGTTACAGGGCTGGTTCAGTATTCACAAATCCATCAATGTGATACACCACATTAACAAAGAAAGGTTAAAAACCATATGATCCTGTCGATAGATGCAGGAAAAGCATTTGACAAAGTACAGCACCATTTCTTAATAAAAACCCTTGAGAAAGTCGGAATAGAAGGAACTTACCTAAACATTATAAAAGTAGTTTATGAAAAGCCCACAGCTAATATCATCCTCAATGGGGAAAAACTGAGAGCATTTCCCCTGAGATCAGGAACACGACAGGGGTGTCCACTGTCACCATTGTTGTTTAACATAGTGCTGGAAGTCCTAGCATCAGCAATCAGACAACAAAAGGAAATAAAAGGCATGAGAATTGGCAAAGAAAAAGTCAAACTTGCACTTTTCACAGATGACATGATACTCTACATGGAAAACCCAGCAGACTCCACCAGAAGCCTTCTAGAACTGATCAATGAATTGAGTAAAGTTGCAGGGTACAAAGTCAATGTACAGAAATCAGTTGCATTCTTATACACCAAAAATGAAGCAGCCGAAAGAGAAATCAAGAAACTGATCCCATTCATGATTGCACAAAAAAACAGAAAATACCTAGGATTGACCTATCCAAGGATGTAAACGACCTATATGATGAAAACTATAGAAAACTTATGAAAGAGATTGAAGAAAACACCAATAATGGAAAAACATTCCCTGTTCATGGATCGGAAGAATAAACATTGTGAAAATGTCATTACTACCCAAAGCAATCTACACATTCAATGCAATCCCCATCAAAATTGCACCAACATTCTTCTCAAAGCTAGAACAAACTATCCTCAAATTCGTATGGAACCACAAAAGACCCTGAATAGCCAAAGTCATATTGAAGAAGAAAAACAAAATGGGAGGCATCACAATCCCAGACTTTAGCCTCTACTACAAAGCTGTCATCCTCAAGACAGTATGGTATTGGCACAAAAACAGACACTTAGGCCAATAGAATAGAATAGAGCACCCAGAACTGGGCCCACAAATCTATGGCCAATTAATTTTTGACAAAGCAGGAAAGCGTATCCAATGGAAAAAAGACTGCCTCTTTAGAAGGTGGTGCTGGGAGAACTGGAGAGCAACATGCAGAAGACTGAAACTAGTCCATTTTCTTATACCATACATAAAAATAAACTCAAAATGGCTGAAGGATCTGAATGTGAGACAGGAATCCATCAAAATCCTCGAGCAGAAAGTAGGAATCAACCTCTTTTACCTCAACTGCAGCAATTTCCTATTCAACACATCCCCAAAGCCAAGGGAAATGAAAGCAAAACTGAACTCTTGGGACCTCATCAAGATAAAAAGCTTCTGCACTGCAAAGGAAACAATTAGGAAAACTAATAGGCAACCGACAGAATGGGACAAGATATTGGCAAATGACATATCAGATAAAGGGTTAGTATCCAAAACCTACAAGGAACTCAAGAAACTCCACACCCCAAAAACAAATAACCCAGTTAAGAAATGGGCAGAAGACATAAACAGACACTTCAGACTTCCAGATGGCCTACAGGAACATGAAACAATGCTCAATATCACTCACCATCAGGGAAACACAAATCAAAACCACACTGAGATACCACCTCATGCCAGTCAGAGTGGCTGAAATGAACAAATCAAGAGACTATAGATGCTGATGGGAATGTGGAGAAATGGGCGCCCTCTTACACTTTGGTGGGGATGTAAACTGTTGCAGCCACTCTGGAGAACAGTATGGAGTTTCCTAGAAAACTATCAAGAGAACTCCCCTATGATTCACCAATAGCACTGCTGGGGTTCTACACAAGGGATACAGAAATGCAGATACAAAGGAGCACATGTACCCCAATATTCATAGAGACACTTTCTACAATAGTCAAATCATAGAAAGAGCCTAAATGTCCATCAACAGATGAATGAATCAAGAAGATGTGGTATATATATACAATGTAGTATTGCGTGGCAATGAGAAAGAATGAATTCTGGCCATTTGTAGCAAAGTGGATGGATCTCGAGGGTTTCATGCTGAGTGAAATAAGTCAGGTGGAGAAGGACATTTACCATATGTTCATCCTCATAGGTCTAACAAGGAGAAACCTAACAGAGGACCATAGGGAGGGGAAGGGGGAAAGAAAGCTGGGGAGAAAGAGGGACACAAAACATGAGAGACTATTGAATACTGAAAACGAACCGAGGGCTGAAGCAGGAGTGAGAGATGGGATGGTGGTGATTGTCATGGAGGGGGGGCACTTGTGGGGAGAATCACTGGGTGTTATATGGAAACCAATTTTACAATTAACTATTAAAAAATAACTGCATTTGGTAAAAAATAATTAAAAAATAAGAATACTTTTGAGAGGCAAAAAAAAAATCAATTGTACTGTTTGATTAACTGAATGGTCAGCTATTTAAAATTTTTAGATTGCAACATTGTACCTAATCATTAGTATTCTGAAATATTCTCTCTTGTGGAAGAAAAGGCATCATTTTTATAACTATCCAACAGGATTTTAGAAAATATTTATTTTTCAGTCTGCAATACATATGTTCACTGCCCAGCAATGTATCATTTGTATTATGACCAATTATACAGCCTCTTTATTAGTATTATGTCATTTTCTAGGTATTATTTACACAATTTTAAGATAATTTCATCTTTGGCATTTGTTTCATTTAGTGGTATTGCAAAGATCAAGATCTTAAGTATTCTGGACTTAACTCAACTCCCATCTGCCCTTTAGTGGAAGGGAATTGACTGAGACAGTTGCACCTCACCCTAGGAGTGTTCTATCTTTTCTGAGATTAGTGAGAACTCAGTTTTAACATTGTACCTATACCTAAGTATTGGACAGAAACATGAATAGAAACATATACCTTTACAGCAGGTATCAGAGTTGTATAGTGCTCGAAGCGATTGCTACAAGCAAACAGAAATTAAAATACTGAGTCAGTAAAACAGTACAGAATAGAAACCTATCTAATGTGCTCCCACTCTACTGCAATCAGTAGAGTTTCTAATGATTGAAACTCTATAGTAGCATTTCAAGAATGCAGATTTCCTGGCTGTATGCTTTCTTAATAATAGGTGCTAATGTTTCTTTAGGGCTTAATATGTACCAGGTACTCTTTGGGACACATTGCCTGTATTAGCTAATTTAATCTTTATATGAATCTTATGAATTAAAGAATATTATCCCCACCATTTAGTCACAGAAACTGAAGCACAGAGATATAAGGTAATATACCTAAGGTCACATGGTTAGGAAGTGGCGGCTCCAAAAGCACATTCTGGTAATCTGATGCCCAAACTCCTGTTTGTAACTGCTATATTGGAGTGAGAGGCTGAGTAGCTGAAAAAATATCAGTATATGGACTTTCAGGAAAAAGTGAAGGATTGCAGTTAGGCTCAATAACCCTGAAGATTAAAAAATCTATTTTAGGAGCATGATTAATAATGTTTTAATAACCCAATTAGAATTCAAGAAAATATCCCCAGAAGCCTTATAGGCTGAAGACTGTTAATATTCTCATTATACACAGCTCTCCAACATGATTGGGAAGAGACACCACTGAATCAAAATTGAAGACCAGGTTAATCTTGTCAAACATTAATTTCAAATAATTTATAACATTCAGCAAATATTTAGTTGGCTACTCACTATGTGCTAGGTCCTGAACTAAGTGGTAGGATATGCATTCTTCTCTTCTGAATGGAAAACATGACCCACTAGAAGCCAAATGGAAACATTAAAAATGCAGCATGGGGAATAAAGCATTAGGTTCCCTCAGAGTTATTAAGAAGGATAAATTCTGGGATTTGTCATTAGAAAGCGTTTATTCTAAGTAAGGAGACAAAATACAGCCTTGAAAAACTAGTGCAATTTGGCAAAAATATCAAGCATCTATATAGGAAATAACTAATGTGGAAATCTAAAAATATATAAAATCATAATCTGTTGGAAAAGAGGTCTTAAATGTTAATTTACATGAGAAACCTGAGGATTTTGTGAAAGTCCAGATTTCAATTCTGTAGGTTTGAGGAAGGAGAGCCAGGATTCTACATTTCTAACAAACCCCCTAGCAATATATTTGCTAATCCACAGACTACATTTGGATAACGTAAGAGCCAAAATGATTAGAAAAATGTTTATAGAGAAGAAGAGGCTTGAGCTGAACCTTGAAGTGTGTGTAGGATATACATTTGTAGAGGGACAGAGTGGCACTGGCACAGGGGAACAGTATTAGATTAGATCAGAGAATTTATGTTACTAAATACTAAGCCACAGTGGTAGAAAACAGATCAGGACTAGATCTTGAGGAGGTGTGGAGACAAAAAAATGCATTCCAGGCTCAGAAATTTGAGCCTAGAGAAATGGGAAATAACAAATGATATTATTTTAGTTTTTTGAATCTATAAATATAACAAAAGCTTGCACTTAATTTGAATATCTGGACTTCAATATATTTCCTTCAAAATGTTTGAATTTATTTACCACCCAAAAGCATAGAGTTCTTACTTCATGGAAATGTACATAGCATAAAACATCCAGATACTAATTTTGTAAAAATTAGTAACATTTATCCATCATTATATTGTTGATAAAACCATGTTAATCATCATTGAAGAGATAGTGGCTTACTGAAGAAGATTTGGAGAATTAATCCATTCATCATGCTTCATTGATGAATTTCCTGAAATTCCAACAAGCAATATTTCCTTTGTTTTAATTGTTTTGTTGTAGCTTTCTGCTTTAAATGAGACCTTACCTAACTATGATTGGGAAAACTTATTGAAAAAGAATTACACAAAGAAAGCTTAAAAAATGAAGAATACTTATACAAAAATGATATCAACAATTAATCATGTCACGATGCCTGGGAGGCCAGCCAGCTTCTCGTGCAAAATGTTAGTGGTGATTAGATTACAATAAAAGTCACTGGATGTTTTGGTTTTATTTATCCTAAAAATAAAATGAGTGAGTAATTGTCAATATGATGGAAAATATGTCAAAAATTCACTAAAAATGAGTCAATTAGATATTTTTAAAATAAATTTACTTTCTCATTTTTTATAATAGTTTATTGTCAAATTGGTTTCCATACAACACCCAGTGCATCTCCCCACAACTGCCCCCCCTCCATGACCATCACTCCGTTCCCCCCTCCCTCTCGCCCTTCAGCCCTGATTCCGTTTTAGTATTCAGTAGTCTCCCTTGATCTGTGTTCCTCACTCTCCCCCGCTCTCTTTCCCCTTTCCTCTCCCCATGGTCCCCTGCCAGGTCTCTCTTATTAGACCTAAGAGTGCAAACATACGGTATCTGTCGTTCTCTGCATGACTTATTTCACTTAGCATGACTCTGGTGGAGTCGATTGAGTTTTCCCTGTAGAGTATCATGTCATCTCCGAAAAGGAAAGTTTAACTTCTTCTTTGCTGATTCTGATGTCTTTTATTTCCTTTTGTTGTCTGATTGCTGATGCTAGGACTTCCAACGCTATGTTAAATAACAGTGGTGAGAGTGGATATCCCTGTCGTGTCCCTGATTTCAGTGGGAAAGCTGTCAGTTTTTCCCCATTGAGGATAACATTAGCTGTGGGCTTTTCATAAATGGCATTTATGATGTTTAAGTAAGTTCGTTCTATCCCGATTTCTCGAGGGTTTCTACTAAGAAGGGATGTTGTATTTTGCCAAATTCTTTTTCTGCATCTATCGACAAAATGGTATGTTTTTTTTTTCTTTCCATTTGTTAATGTGATGGATCACACTGATAGATTGGTGAATATTGAACCGACCTTGTAACCCAGGAATTAATCCCACTTGATCATAATAGATGATTCTTTTTATATGCTGTTGAATTTAATTTGCTAGTATCTTGTTAAGTATTTTTGCATCCGTATTCATTAAGGATAGTGACCTGTATTTCTCTTTTTTTTGTTGGGTCTCTGTCTACCTAAAGAATCAAAGTCATATTTGCTTCGTAGAATGAGACTGGAAGTCTTCCTTCCATTTCTATTTTTTGAAATAACTTGAGAAGGATCGGTGTTAACTCTGTTTTAAATGTCTGGTAGAATTCCCTTGGGAATCCATACGGCCCTGGACTTCTACTTGTTGGGAAATTTTTGATAACTGATTCAATTTCTTCACTGGTTATGGGTCTTTTCATTCTTTCTCATCCCGTTTAAAGTTTGGTAGTGGATGTGCATTTAGGAATTTGTCCATTTCTTCTAGATTGTCCAGTTTGTTGGCGTATAATTTTTCATAGTAATCTCTGATGGTTGCTTATATTTCTGATGGATCTGTTGTAATAGATCCATTTTCCTTCATGATTTTGTCTATTTGAGTGTTCTCTCTTTTCTTTCTGAGGAGCCTACCTAGAGGTTTATCAATTTTGTTTATTTTTTCAAAAAACCAACTCTTGGATTCATTGATCTCTTCACTTGTTTTTGTGGATTCTATCTTGTTTAATTCTGCCCCGATCTTTATTATTTCTCTTCTTTTGCTGGGTTTGGGGTGCTCTTGCTACTTACTCCCTTTCTAGTTTCCTTAGGTGCTCTGTTAGGTTTTGAGTTTGCGATTTTTTTTTGTTTGTTGAAATAGGCCTGGATTGTAATGAACTTTCCTCTTAGGACTGCCTTTGCTGCGTCCCAGAGAGTTTAGATTGTTGTATTTAAATTTTCGTTTGTCTCCATATATTTATTAATTTCCTCTCTAATTGCCTGATTCACCCAGTCATTCTTCAGAAGGGTAGTGTTTAATCTCCACATTTTTGGAGATTTTCCAGACTTCTTCATGTGGTTGATTTCAAGTTTCATAGCATTGTGATCAGAAAGTGTGCGTGGTATGATCTCAATTCTTTTGTATTTGTGGAGGGCTGTTTTATGACCTAGTATGTGATCAATCTTGGATAATGTGCCATGTGCACTCAAGAAGAAAGTGCTTCAGGATGCAGAGTTCTAAATATATCTATTAATTGCATCTGTTCCATTGTGACATTCTGGTTTATTGTTTTTTTAGTGATTTTTTGTCTGGTTTACCTATCGATTGTTGTCAGTGGAGTATTAAAGTCCCCTGCAATTAGAACATTCTTATCAATAAGATTCCTTCTGTTTGTGGTTATTTGTTTTATGTATTTGGGCGCTTCAGAATTTGGGACATAGATGTTTATAATCGTTAGCTCTTCTTCATGTAGAGTCCCTGTAATTATTATATAATGTCCTTCTTCATCTCTTGTTACTGACTTTAATTTAAAGTCCAGTTTGCCCGATATAAGTATGGCTACTCCAGCTTTCTTTTGGCGTGCAGTCACATGGTAGAAATTTCTCCATAGAGAAATTTCTCTTATAGACATGTAGTAGAAATGTCTCTTATAGACAACAAATAGATGGATTTTCATTTTTAATCCATTCTGCTACCCTGTGTCTTTTGACTGGAGCATTCAGTCCATTTACATTCAGTGTTATTATTGAAAAATATGGGTTTAGATTCATTTTGTTCCCTGTAGAGTGCATGTTTGTAGTGATGTCTCTGGTACCTTTATTCCTTGCTACATTTCCCTCGTAGAGTCCCTCTTAGGATTTCTTGTAGGGCTAGTTTGGAGGTCATGAAGTCTCTCAACTTTTGTTTATTTGGGAAAACGTTTATCTTTCCTATTTTTAATGACAGGCTCGCTAAATAAAGAATTCGTGGCTGCATATTCTTTTTGTTCATCACATTGAAGATTTCCTGCCATTCCTTTCTGGCCTGCCAAGTTTCAGCAGATAGGTTTGTTACCACTCTGATAGGTTTCCTTTTTATGTTAAGGGCCTTTCATTCCTATCTGCTTTCAGAATTCTCCCTTTATCTTTATATTTTGAAAGTTGTACTATGATATGTCATGCTGCAGGTCGGTTTACATTACATCTTAGCAGTGTTCCATATGCCTCTTGAATTTCAATATCTTTCTCATTCCCAGGATTGGGAAAAATTTTGTGTATAATTTCGTCCATCACCCGTTCGGGACCTTTTTCTCTTTCTTCCTTTTCAGGAACTCCTATGATAAGAATATTTTTCTGTTTGATTGTATCACTCAGGTCTCTGATTCTCCTTTTGTGTTCCTGATCACTTCCTCTCTCTTTTTTCCCAGCTTCTTCTTGTGCTATTACTGTGTCTTCTAATTCACCTATTCTCCTCTCTGGTTCTTCAATCCATGCATTGGCAGTCTCCATCTTATTATTCACCTCATTTATAGCCTTTTTTAACTTGTCACAGCTATTTTGAAGGTTCCTAGTCTATGTATCAATATCTTCTCTGACAGCTTCTATGCTTTTTTCAAGCCAATTGATTTATTTATGACAATCATTCTAAATTCTTGCTCAATTATGTTTCCTGTGTCTGTCGTGAGCAGCTCTGTCGCTGTGATTTCTTCCTGGAAATTCTTTAGAGGAGAGTTCTTTCGTTTCATCACTTTGGCTAGTTTTCTGTCTCTTATCAGTTTTAAAAACTCTTTCTGCCTTGTGCGCCTGTTAGTATGGCTCTATTAAAGGATGATCTTTGACTGTCCAGGGCTTGTCATTTCAGAAGACGTTCTCTTAATGGTGTCTCTCAGTTTCTCTTGTTGTGCTTGTATTTAATATATTTCCTTACTCAGTTATAATTATGACTTTCCACTTTGTGTGCTTTAGCCTGTTTTTCGAGGTAGCCCTGAAAAGGAATATAGCCAAACATACAGGCAACACAAACATGCAAGCTCACTGATAGCTCTGGTAAACAAGCAAACCAAATGTGAAAGGAAAAAAAGGGAGCAGGAATGAAAAGAGAGGACAGGAAGGGAGAATGAAAACAAAACAAAACAAAAAAAGAAACAAAAAACCGGGGCCACAGAGATAACCAGAGATAAAGAATAGTCTGAGAGCCTAAAACCTGCAGAGGATAAAGATAAGAATGATATAAGCGAAAAATATCTGGATGGTAAGTGTTGATCTAATCACAGCAGTGTTAAATGTTGGTTTTTCCCAGACTCCAAGGGGAAAAGAGAGAGAAGGATGAAATAGGAAAATAGAAAAGAGAAAACAAGGGAAAATTATGGAAGCTTAAAAATTAAAAATATTTAGGATAGAAAAATTGAAAAAAATTTAAAAATAGCACAAAGAGAAGAATCCGGCTCACCACTCTGGATGCGCATGGCTAGATGTAGGTAAGTCGGGTCTCAGGGCCTGGTCTCTGAGGCCCTGCCTTAGTAGATGCAGGGAGAAGAATGGCGGCACCTCAGTCCCCTCTCAGACCACTAGTTGCCAGCCACTCTCTTGAATCCAACCTCCTGGTGCCACAGAAGGGTCAAGTTGTTTTGGTTTTCTAAGGTCCGCTAGGCCTTTAAATCCCTTTAGTATTTCCACCACCATTAAAGTAATCTCTGGCAGCCAGGTGGCTTTGTGGTTGGGACTGTGAGGGGTGATTGGAGAGCCAGCCCTTCCCTGTCTCCACCTGAGGTCCATGGGCCACTTGGCCCACCAGATAGCGAGCCCCTGAGGGGTTCAGATTTCTCTCCCTGCGCCCAGCGGCTGTGAATGGAAATTTTGTCTCTCTGCCTCACCGCTTTGAGCTAAAGTCTCTTTCCAGTCTCTCCTCTTCCCCTGGGCTCTGTAAATCCCTGGGGGCCAGCTCGGGTCCAGCGTCTTATGCTGCGGTTCGTGAGCAGTGTGGCTGTCTAGTGTGCAGCGTGGCTGGCTCGAGGGCAGCTTTCAAAATCCTGTGCCAACCTGCATGGCAATCCTGCGCACTTGTGGCCCTGCACGGTGTTGTGTTGTGCAGCCTCTGGACCCACTCTCTGGGGCCAGGCCTAAGTCTCTGGGCACTCTCTTTCCCAGCTTTGCTTTGAGCTGGTGCGCTCCTTCCCTCAGATTCTCAGTTCCCAGTTTTCACTCACTTTTTCCGGCATTTGTGTGGCTGATATCAATAAGGGGTCAGTGTGTGCACCCCCGTTCCTGGAGATTAGAACGTTGTGGCTTTTAAATCTTCTCAGTTTGATGTTTGCAGGCATTTGGAGGTAACAGTGTTCCCAACCTCTCCGCCATCTTGCCGCTCCTCTACTTTCTCTTTTCAACCATGGTTTTGGCCTTGAAGACAGCTTTACAGTATTTTTGAAATATAGAATATTGTGTTGTTCATCCATCATTAAAATGGTAAAACTCTACAGATAGTAGTTATTACTTGACTCTGCAGTCTACAAATAAGTAGCAGTGTAGAGTATTGGATTTTCTTTCTCTTATACAATGAACAAATAACCATTCCTCTCATGTAGAGAAGTTCAAGGATCTCAATACCTTCACTTCATTAGAAAAAAAATGCATATTTTGTGAAAAGTCAATACAAAACACAAACTCCTGTGGATGCCCGTGGATTCAGAATTCAAATCACATCAGCTTTGAAATGAGTAATAACTATACACTTCAGACTCTGGGAACACTAAGCGAATGCATAAATAAAACTTTTCAACATTGTAAACATGGGCAAATCCTAGCTTTAGAGCAACTATAACAATCTTAGCAAAAGAAATGTTTATTTTATAACTATACATATATATATGACATATATATACATATATATATATACATACACATATTTCTCAGAAAATTATTTCAAATAATCAGACTAACAATACTAAGCAGGTACCGATCAAAACAGTCAACCCGAAAGAGAGTAAACGTCATTAAAGATGCAAATTACAATTTAAATTTCAAAATACTAGAATTCTTATGGTCCATTATAACACTGCAGATTGTTATTCATAGTTAAATGTCAGCCGTGTCTGCTTTGTTCACAAGTCTCAAGTGGAAAGACATTCAGAGAAACATCAAGTTAGTACCAAAATTTAAAGTTAAATTACTTGAAGCACCTGAGTGGCTCAGTCAGTTGAGTGCCCAACTCAATTTCAGCTCAGGTAATGATGCCAGATCATTAGTTGTGGGATTCAGCCTCTTGTCAGGCTCTGTCTGAGCATGGAGCCTGCTTGAAATTCTCTCTCTCTGTCTCTCTGTCTCACTTTTTATACCTCCCTCACTCCATCCCTCTCCCCTGCTCTCTCTCTCTCTCTCTCTCAAATAAAAAATAAAGTAAAAAAAGTAATTAGTTTGTGGATCGTCTTTTTTAATTTTAATGTTTTTTATTTATTTTTGAGAGACAGAGATAGTGCGAGCAGGGGAGGGTCAGAGAGAGAGAGGGAGATACAGAATCTGAAGCAGGCTCCAGGCTCTGAGCTAGCTGTCAGCACAGAGTCTGACATGAGGCATGAACCCACAAACTGTGAGATCATGACCTGAGCTGAAGCCAGACGCTTAACCGACTGAGTCACCCAGGTGCCTCTACCGTGTGGATATTAAGAGAGCTAGTAGGTCTGTCTTGATTTCAGTAGTCCTTGTAAGAATTTACTCTGCAATTAAGGATTTTAGGGACTTTAAGAATTTTTAACTTGATTTTATTTTCTGCATATAGCTAACTACTGAATGTCATGCAAATGATATTTCCCAATGTACTTGGAACAAATTTTTGAATTTCCAGGTTCAGGTCATTGGCAAAAATTTTTCTTTTCATTAAAAGCATTTTAATTTGTACTAGTAGAATAGTTTCCACAACACAGCTAAGAAGTATGATATTCTAGGTTTAGATATTTAAAAAATATTGTTCTTTTTTTTTGATGAGCTGAATCAGGAATACAAACTTTGAATCATTTTCAAAACTTAAACTAGGATTTTAATCTGGGCAAGATGAAATAACAGGAATCAGATTTACTTTCTTGCCTAAAACATCAGAAAGCCAGACAAAATGTATATGAAACAACAGTTAAAACACTTGGTATCAGACAACAAAGGACAGTGATTGCTGGTCAGTGAGAAAAAAAACAAAATGAGCCATACTAGTAACCTAGATTGCTGGCATAAGAGTGTTTCTAAGGCCATGGTATGGGGCTGGGGGTGGAGGGAGCCTGGCTGAGTTTAATAGACAAACTAAGTTCAGAAGATGGAATTAGAGGGACCATGGCAGCTTGAGATCGTAGGACACAGGATTGGAAAAGAGAGAGCTGCACAAAGAGAGAACCCCAGAGATCTACAGATCTCTCCAGGAGTTTTCAGCAGAGTACTGATCTGTATGTGCATGTGAGATGACTCAGGAAGAGAACTGCAGGAAAAATTTAGTGGAAACAGTATCCAGCATTTTCACAGGGCCAGGAATAGTGCCTATTTCCACTAGCCGGAGTGGCAAAACTTATAGTTTTTGAGTAGCATATTCACAATAATGCCTCAATAATGGGGAATAATAGACCTTAAACTAAACATGGATCTGGTTCTGCCTGACCAATATTAAAAGCCAACCCAGAAAGTATCAAACTATTCCCAGTTAACTGCATCCAGAACCTAGCTCAAAAAAGTTTTATATGAATACAAAAATATTCAGCACCCAGCATTGTGATGTGCTACTTAGATGTCTTTCAAGAGAAACTGCCATGAAGTGTCTAGTTACCTGACAGACTCCAGATGATTCACTTGTGAAGGATAATGACACATACACTCCCTGTTTCTCCAAGCCAATGGTGGAGCATAGTAGGAGTACTAGTGCAGACTCATTCCTACCTAATAGGGCATTCTTGTAACAGGCCACCATGGTTCAGGGACCCCCCAGTTTACTTGGTCAAGGCTTTTTCAAAATGGAGCTATGGTCTGAATCTCTTGCTGCCCAATCTTTCTTTATTACCCCTCTTTTTCATATGTATTAGACATGCACTCAATTAGGAAGGTTCTCCCTGCCTACTCTATCTCCCTCTACCTTTATCCTTCATAGGTGTTTTCTGAAATTTATTTCTTGCTTTTCTAATCCTATCTTGGCATTAGCTTCTAGTAGAACCCAAACTGACACAGTCTAGGAATTCCTTAAGTGGAAATACACCTGAACTAAGAAAATATGATATGATTTGTCAGGCAAAATAAAAGCAAATGGCAACAATGTTATATAAATATATTTATATATCTTATATATTTATATTAGGTGCACCTGGATGGCTCAATCAGTTAAAGACCAACTCTTTATTTCAGCTCAGGTTATGATCTCATGGTTAGTGAGATTGAACCCCACATAGGACTCTGTGCTGACAGCATGGAGACTGCTTAGGTTTCTCTCTCCCTCTCTCTCTGCCCCTCTGCTTCTCATGCTCTCTATCTCTCTCAAAAATAAATATTTTCTAAAAATATATTTTAAAAGTTTTGCTCTTATGCTTATCATTATTACTACCAGTGATAAAAATGACGTTGATTACAATAACAATAATGAACATTAATAATTTATTTCTCACTGTTTTATGTGCTATTCTTGGAGTTGTTCAAACACTATCTTTAACTCTCCTTAATAACCCTATGACATACAAATTATTAGTTTCTCCTTCAACAACTTACCCATGTTCATATAGGTAACAAATGGTCAAACTAGGTTACAAATCCAGGCAGTCTGTCATTGGAACCTATATTTTCATTATTGCATTATTCAGTCTATATATCTTAGTTGGCTTCTCCTACTCCATGACCCACACCACCTTCAAAGATCTCAGCCAGGCTTCATACATAGGTCATCAGTTCTCCAGGCTAATTCTTGATCCTAAGTATGCTCTAGCCCAGATCCTGTACA
This sequence comes from Helogale parvula, assembly GCA_004023845.1. NCBI lineage: Eukaryota > Metazoa > Chordata > Mammalia > Carnivora > Herpestidae > Helogale > Helogale parvula. Next base: position 123,925 of record PJEM01003242.1, read on the forward strand.
GTACAGTACATTACAGTAAGATGTGTCTCTTTACTAGCCTTCTGGCTTCAAAGCCAAGAAAACCTTAGGATCCTACAAGACCAAAGACGTTACCCTCTGGATATCAAGGGAAGGAAGCTAGCAAATTAGAAAACATGGGTTCCAGGAATAGATCACACTTTTTGAAATGTTGTCTATATGGAAGAGTAAGAATTCATAATGCTTTTGTGCACAAAAAGAAAATGATTAGAATAACTTTTACTTATTGCTTAAAATATAAATATTCACAAAGATTAATTACTTTAAAAATTATGAATTAAATTTGATGAGTTTAAGTTAGCTATTTTATGATTCTCTACAGTGAGTGACTTAAACTTTTGCAGAATTCTGGCACTTACTTGGATCCAAAAAGTTGTTTTCTAGGAGCTATATATTTACCAACATTAGTCTAAGATGGTAAATATTCACGTTGAAATAGTGAATAGTGTTGAATAGTGTATAGTAAAATGTGGCCACATTATATGTGCTTTATATATATAATTACCAAAGTGTTTAGTAGAGGCTAAATTGAAAACACCAGAGCATAAATACTCTGTTAGTATACATTCAAATTGTACCTAGAGATCTCTTCCAAATTAAGCAAAATTTTAAAGCAATGTTATTTTACCAAAAAAAAAAAAACTGGAAGAAATAAATCCTTTAAAAATTTCAAAGAATTGAGTTTTGAGTTCTTTGCAAATTCATATGGAATAAAAAATGAGTTATGAATGCTGGAAAGCTATGAGACATCACTGTAAATCTGTAACAAGGATGGGCAAACCTGTTCAGATAAAATTGTAATGAGCAGTCTGAAACCTAGAAGTCTTTAACCAAATCAGAACCTCATTAAATTTGGAAGTTTCATTGAATATTTCTAGATACATTGCCTCTCCACATTTTTAAGTTTAATTCAAAGCAGGAATAAGAAATAAATAAATTCACTGTGAGTGGGGTAGGTCTACTTTTAGTTTTGCAAATATTTGACTAGTTTAATAAATATTAAATAATAGTGATAGTCTGTGACAGTCAGGTCTTAAAGCACTTATTCATAAACAGAAATCAGTAAAGATGAACCAATCAAGATAAAATAAGAAATCTTTTGAGCTGTTGTGCTTTTTCTGGGTGTTATATGGAAACCAATTTGATAATAAACTATTAAAAAAAAGAAATCTCTTGAGCTTCTTTTCACTTACATATAAATGGATACAATGAATGTTATTCATTGTTACTGTGGTTTATAATAAATTGTACAACTGTGGCAGTAATAAATAAGCTGTCTTCAGTTTGACTTTTAATTACTCTGTTCCTACATTGAAAGTAATTTGAATACTAATAACATGGAAGAACTAAATATAGAAATGCAAGAATACAGTAGTGTTACCTTTTTGAATTTGCTGATCCTGAACTCAGCTGCAGTAATTATTTTGCAATAAAATTTATCTACTATACTACTTGACATGGTGTCAATCATGAAACAAATTTGTATAGATAAAATATTTTCATATCTGATTTTAATTTCTGTACCATTCTTGGATTTATCTATAAGTGTACATGAATTTCTCTGGGCAGCTAAACTTATTTTCTCACTGCTGAGACCCATTAGTGTGTTAAAAATTTACTAGAGAAATTTTACATAGATTTTCATATATTTGACAACTATTTTCTTTGGCAAGACCAAATTTTACTAATATTGAATTCTTTGATGACTAAATGTCAATGGTGACTTCATTTTGTAAGATGATTCACAAAGCCCTTTAATGCACACTAAATTTGATTTTCTGATTAATGGATAAGCAGAATAGATTCTCAGTTTTACTGATGAAGAAACAGATTTTTTAAATAAAAAATTTAAGCTTATTTATTTATTTTCAGAGAGAGAGAGAGAGAGAGAAGGAGGGGGGGAGAGGGAGAGGGAGAGGGAGAGGGAGAGGGAGAGGGAGAGAGAGAGAGAGAGAGAGAGAGAGAGAGAGAGAGAGAGAGAGAGAGAAAATGAGTGGGGTAGGGGCAGAGAGAGAAGGATAGAGAATTCCAAGCAGACTCGATGTTGACACCGCACAGAATCCTACAGGGGGCTCAAACTTCACAAACTGTGAGATCATGACCTGAGCTGATATCAAGAGTCGGATGCTTAACCAACTGAGCCACCACCAAGGTGCCCCACCAAAACTGATAATTTTAACTATCTGACAATGTTTTCAATTCAAATATTTTTCCAACAAATTCCCTAAATATATCAATTCAGTAAGTATAAGGTAAATAATAGTGCATGAATGTAGAACTGGCAAATCAGAGAAAACAAGGTACAAGTAAATAATGAGCTCTTTCTCTATAAGCAAAGGTATTATGTGGCTTGTCAAATATCTAAATACCTATTAAAATATCCATGGATAGAGAAGTGCTCAGTAGAAAGGAGAATAAAGGAGGAATTATAAAATAAATAGATCATAGGCCTTATAGGTAATCATTTCTGGGCCCAAATCCAGCCTGTGTCATTTAGTAGCTAGTAGCTAGTGATATCATCTAGCAACATTATCTCTCTAATCCTGATTCCTCATCAGAAAAATGGAAATGATGATGATGATGATGATGATGATGCTGCTGCTGCTGCTGCTGCTTATCTTTTAAGGGTGATTTGAAAATTAAATTAAATTAATATGTTAAGTGGCTGGCATTTAATGTGATCAAAAATCTTGGGTCTTCTTTTCATTTGGTGAATTTAGGTAAGTAATATGCATAACACAGAAGAACCTGTAAACAGTGGATGGTTGCAATCAACAAAAATGGGTTCTCATATATCCAGAATGGATGAATGAGGTTTCTAGTCACCCTCTAGAATTTTCACCCAAGCATGGAAGCACTATAATGTTGTCAGAAGCATTTCCTTTAATACTGAGAAAGTAATAGTAATATATTAAGAAAAAAATATTTCTGTTAACAAATCCTCACATATTTCCAGAATGACTGGATGGCTCAGGCTGTTAAGTAACCAACTCTTGATTTTGGCTCAGGTCATGATCTCACAGTTCATGGGTTCAAGCATTATCAGTGCAGAGTCTACCTGGGATTCCTTACCTCCAACTCTCTCTTCACCTCCCCCCACAAAAAAGAAATCCTCACATATTTTCTAATTAAGCTATTAAGTTGCTTTTGCTTCAAATTGCCCATAGATAATTTTTTCTGGCTACATTTCACCATTCATATCATGTCTTAAAGTCATTTAAATTTCTTAGTATACAACCATAGTTATTTTTCACCTTTGAACATCATGTTCTATTTTCAAAAATTATTAGAATTTGCTTAATTTCAGAAAGTAATACACTCCTTCATAATGTCTAAATACTTATCTATAAGATATAGAATATACCTTCTATGCTACTATTCCTTCAATGTTTTCCCAGTCATACATCAAACACAGGTATATGTGATGAATGATAAATGGAGGTCAGTACAAGAAAGTACTAGAGATTGATATATACATATCTTCTCTCTGGCCCATCATTCCCTTTCATTTGTTTAATTTAATCAATGAGATGATTGGATTAAATGTGTTTACTTTAAATTCCAAAGTCATTTGGTTAAAATCTTAGATCAGAACTAAAATGGTGACAATAGTAAATAAAATTTGAAATTGTGATGGTTTGAACTTTATATAAAACTGATGTTTTATGTAAAAAATTATATGGACTATAGATATAACCTGTTAAATAACATAATGTCTAATAAATAATTTATTTCCCCCTTGTATAAAAAATAATAATTAGTCTGGCAAAAAACTTTCTTTTGTAAACAGCCTAAAGTTGATTTAGGTCGGTTGATGTGACATAGCACTTTTGTATATTATTTGGCTTTGAAATCACCACATGATATAACTCAGATATGTTCAAAAGTTTACGTTCATGACCAAATGACTTTTGATAGTAAATGTGTAACTTTTGAGTGCTTTTTAGGCATTTTAAGGCATTATCTACATTTTTAAAAAGCAGAGCTGCTGCTGCTGCTGCTGCTTATATTTCTCCTTCTTTAAAGCTAGCTTCAACAATTCAAGTCATTTTAGTGCCTGGATCTAAATTTTTAAAGAACCACTTCATATATGCCTTTGCCAGCCATAGAAATTTACCTATTTGTCAGGCCAGATGAAGAGGATCCCCTATGAACATGTGCTCTTGGTCTGCCTAGCCATAAGGAAGAGAGTCCCTTATTTAATCAATCTTGCCATTCACAAGCAACAATCTGTGCCTGCTAGAACTAAGGTAAGAGGGTCTAACATGCCTACATTGGTCTTAGCTTGCCAAACCTAGTCTAAAAACTGATGCATTTAGTGGGAAAATTTATTTCATTATACGATATTTTCTAAAAGCTCCAATTATTTTCCTCAGATAGGCAGCACTTTGTATTGGAGTAATAGCATAAATACCTTGCTATTCATTTCTAATTTCAGGTACATAATGATCAGAAGTAAGGTAAAATAAGAGGAGTTAAAACAGAGCTTTAAGCTGATAAGTAGTAACCACTCAGTAATGAGCTGTGGTTTATCATTTTTGGGGGGAGGGGGTATACCAGTTCTTCTTCTTCTTCTTCTTCTTCTTCTTCTTCTTCTTCTTCTTCTTCTTTTGCAGCAACAACAGGGAAGGATTTTATTTATTTATTTATTTATTTAATAATAGTTTATTGTCAAATTGTTTTCCATATAACACCCAGTGCTTCTCCCCACAAGTGCCCCCCACCATGACCATCACCCCCTCCTTCCCTCCCCCTCCCCCTTCAGTCCATGGTTTGTTTTCAGTATTCAGTAGTCTCCCGTGATCTGTGTCCCTCACTCTTCCCCACTCTCTTCTTCTAATATCCTAGGCAAGTATTAGTATTTAAGGGTAAGTGCTTTTATTCTATTTCCTTCTAACTTTTTGACTGTTTCCTAACTGTTTGTTTTTCAAAGACATCCTCTCTGTATAATTAAAGGATAAAATTATGTTTCCCAACTATTAAATTTTCATCGGGTCTGAAGATTGAAAGAAGAATCAAATCTGGAAATAGAAACTCCTGAGACTTATTTCCAGATTCACATCTGATTGTGACACTTAAGGAAACTCATTTACGTTAGTTTATACTCTCATCTACAATGTGCTCATGCACTGCAGTCTCTTTCACCAAAGTACAGGCAGCAAGAGATTTCCAACTAAAGAAGATAAAAATTGGAAATGAATTATGTCACCAGAGACAAACATGAGTATCTCAATGCAAAGGCTAAGCCAAATCTTTGGGTCTCCACAGAATACCTCACCCAGTTTAAAAGGATGCTAAAATTCTCTCCACTACCAGGTTGGCTCTCCATCCCTTTAGTTCATAATGAAGACCAAGAAAAATGTAGCAACAATTAGGAATAAGTATGTTCTTTCCTAAAACCATCAATAAATATACTGACTCAAATATTAAAATAATAAACTATAATCTTTCCTTCCGAGATGCACTTATTTGAGTGAGGTTCAAAGGCATTGAATATTTAGAACCTTACTTCAAGTGTTCTTTATTATCAGAATGCATATGTACTTTATTCTTGTATAAAAATAAAGGGTCAATCAGCCAGATATGTGCACTGGAGGGAATGGGCAAATTCACAAATGAAAAGCAGTAAATAAATAAATCTCTAAATAAATACCCTCTAAGTAAATAGAGGTTATACTTTGCTGTTCACCAGGCAATCTCATTTTTTTTTGCAGCTTAATTATAGTTCATAAAAGCATTCCCATGAAAACTACACCTTTGGATAAAGGAATAAAATAACTCACAATTCAACAAGGAGCCAAGAAGATACCCCAAGTCCTTCCCCCCAAATGTACACTACCCTGTTCATCTGTCAACATATTTAGCACTTAAATGATAAATGCTCTGTTGAGATTATCCCACCTAATCCTCATAAAAACCCTATTAAGCAGGCAATATTATCACTCCCACTTCACAGCTGAGAAAACTAAATCTAAGCTGCCTTAAGTAACTTGCCAATTTGACTCTACTCTTTCTTCTTAACCACACTATTACCTCCTATCCCTTATTAGCTTTCTGGCCACATTGCATAGCTGAAGGGTTAGCAAACGTTTTTTCTATGAAATGCTAGATAGTAAATACTTCAGTCTTTTAACTGTGTGGTTACTTTTGAAACTACTCAACTCTGTTGTCAAGTGGAATCAGCCATAGACAATACTGAAACAAATGGACATTTTATTTATGGACACTCACATTAGAATTTTATAGAATTTTCTATATAAAAAAGATATTTTTATTTTGCCCTTTTTCAACAGTTTAAAAATGTAAAAAAAAACATATTTAGCTCGTAGGTCCCATAAAAACAGGCATGGGGCTGATGTTACCCCCAAAACTGTAGTTTGTTGATCCGTGACTTAGCCAATGCATAAATGGTCTTCATAATGTACACTTATAACTGTGTGTGCCTTATCTATTCTGAGACTTCCTTTTTTTAATGCTTGGCCAAGGATGCCATTTGGGTTGATCAAACAGATGATTACCAGAGCGGGGGGTGGGGGTGGATGGGATATATAGGTGATGGAGATTAAGGAGTGCACTTGCAGTGATGAGCACAAGGTGATGTATGAAATTATTGAATCACTATATTATACACCAGAAACTAATATAAAACTGTGTTAACTGGAATTAAAATGAAACTTTAAAAAAAGAAAAGGAAACCTCATTTTCAAAAGAAATTCACACAAAAGATCATCATTTTAGAAAGGAATTTTTGAAAATATCACCAACAGTTATTACTAAAATTGTATGTCATCTATAAAAACTAATAAAACATATATTTGTAACCTTAAATCTTTAGAGTTTTTGCCATTGTTTTTTTACTTTACATAGTTCTTTACTTTAATTCATTAGTTTAAACTGTAATATTAGTTTCAGGTGCACAATGTAACAATTTAACTGTTCCATACATTACCCTGTGCTCATCACAAGAGCACTCCTTAATCCCTATCATCTATTTAACTGATAACCCACCCACCTTCCTTCTAATAACCATCAGACTGTTCTCTGTAATTAAAAATCTGTTACTTTGACTTTCTCATTTTTCCCTTTGCTTGTTTTTTTTTTTTGTATTCTAAATTCCACTCATGAGTGAAGTTATATGGTATTGCTCTTTCTCTGACAGACTTATATCACTTAACAAAATACTAACTCCTTTCATGTCATTGCAAATGGTAAGAGTTTATTCTATTTTATGGCTAAATAATACTCCATTGTGTATACTATATCTTCTTTATTCATCAATCAGTGGAGACTTGGACTGCTTTCATATCTTGGCTATTGTAAACAAAGCAGCTATAAACCTGGGTATGCATATATCCCTTTGAGTTAGTGTTTCTGTATCATAGACTCTGGGTCTAGAGTTTTCTCTTGTCCAGCAAGAGAACGGATGCAGAATTAAAATGCAAGAAAGACTAATGTCCGGGAGGAGACAGAGGCCCAAATAAGGATCCTTGCTCCATTTTTATCAGAATCAGAAGGATTAAAAACATGATAGACATGCAGAAAGAGACAATGAAACTGTGAACATTAACTCATGTGTGTGAGAAAAAAGAGAGTTTTGAAGATATCTAGTGTTAGGTATTTGGGTCAATACAAAACAAAGATCCCTGCGCTAGGCAGATGGTTATTTATGAGGGATAAGACAGATAGAGCACGCTCCCTCAGAGTCAACAGGCTCCTTTCTTTTGCCAATTAGCTCCAATCCTGGCAATTTCACCCTGCTGTGGTCTATAGCCCTATTTACCAGTTTACCTATTTTGGTCCTTCCCTCTGGTGAAAGCAGCTTTTCTGCTTTGTGGTGTAAGGGGTGCTACTGCCCTATTTACCTAATCTTGGGTGCTTTCATCTAACCCTTATTAAACCATTGGTGCAAGCTCACGGAATTCCTAAACTTATTCCCCACATTTCTGTATTATTTGGGGAAATACCCAGTATTGTGATTCCTGGATAACAGTGGTTCTACTTTTAACTTTTTGAGAAATCTCCAAACTGTTTTCCACAGTAGCTTCACCGGTTTGCATTTTGGGGCTAAGTTTTATAAGTTCTTTATATATTTTGGATATTAGCTCTTTGTTGGAAAAATCATTTACAAATATCTTCTCCCATTCTATTTGGTTGATTGTTTCTATCACTGTGCAGAAGCTTTTTATTTTGATGTTGTCTCAATAGTTATTTTTTTCTTTGACTCTCTTGCCTCAGACTAATGTCAAAGAAGTTGCTACTTGTGTTCTCCCACAGGATTTTAATTGCTTCAGGTCTCATATTAAGGTTTAATCTATTCTGGGGGGTTTCGTTTGTTTTTCTTCCAAATTTTTATTTACATTCTAGTTAGTTAACATATGGTGTCATATTGGTTTCAGAAGTAGAATTTAGTGATTCATTACTTACATATAACAACCACTACTCGTCATAACAAGTGCTCTTTTTAAATTTATTTTTTATTTTTTAATGCTTTTTATTTATTTTTTGAGAGACAGAGAGAGAGAGAGTGCGATCAGGGGAGGGTTAGAGAGACAGGGAGACACAGAATCTGAACCAGGCTCCAGGCTCTGAGCTAGCTGTCAGCACAGAGCCCGACATGGGGCTCGAACCCACGAACCTTGAGATCATGACCTGAGCCGAAGCCAGACGTTTAAATGACTGAGCAACCCAGGTGCCCCAATAAGTGCACTTTTTAATATCCACCAGCCATCTAGACTATTCCCCAACCATCTCCCTCTATCAATTCTCAGTTTGTTCTCAATTATTAAGAGTCTCTTATGGTTTGTTACCCTCTAGCTTTTTTTTCAATTCCCATATGTTCATTTCTTTAGATTCTTAAATTCCATATATGTTTGAAATCATATGGTATTTTTCTTTCTCTGAATGACTTATTTCAAGTAACATAATATAGCCTAGCTCGATCAGCGTCATTGCAAATGACAAGATTTCATTCTTTTTGATGGCTGAGTAATATTACATATATATATATATATATATATATGTATATATATATATATATATATATATATATATATATATATAACTTTTTGAGAAATCTCCAAACTGTTTTCCACAGTAGCTTCACCGGTTTGCATTTTGGGGCTAAGTTTTATAAGTTCTTTATATATTTTGGATATATATATATACACCACCTTTTCTATATCCTTGGTCAATGGACCCACAGGCATTTTATAGAGTTTGAATATTGTTGATAATGCTGCTATGAACATTGAGATGCATGCATGTAACCCTTCAAATCTAATAGTGCATTTGATGGATCATTGGTAAGTTCTATTTTTAATATTTTTTTGAAATCTCCAAACTGTTTTCTAGAGTGACAGCACTAGTTTACATTGCCCCCAACAGTGTAAGAGTGTTCTTCTTTCTCCCAATCCTCATCAACATCTATTCTCTCCTGCATTGTTAATTATAGCCATTCTAACAGATGTGAGATGGTATATCATCTGTAATCGTGGTTTTTATTTGTATTTCTTTGATTGTGAGTGATGTTGAGCATTGTTTCAATCTGGATGTTAGCCATCCGGATGTCTTCTTTGGAAGAATGTCTATTCATGTCTTCTGCCCATTTTTTAACTGATCGTTTTTTATGTATTCAGTTTTATAAGTTCTTCACACATTTTGGATATAACCCTTTTTCACATATGTCATTTGCAAATATTTCCTCCCATTCTGTAGGTTTCTTTTTAGTATAATTGATTGTTTCTTTCACAGTGCAGATTTTATTTCTATGAAGTCCCAATAATTTATTTTTGCTTTTGTTTCCCTTGCCTCAGGAGGCACATCTAGTAAGAAATTGCCATGGCCCACTGTCGAGACCCACCTCGGCCACTCCGGCCCAATGGGCGAAGGATCGACACGGGTTCTTCTCCTGAGGGAAGAAAAGAGAAAAGGGAAAAAGGGAACGTACAGAGAAATAAAAGACAACACTCACCGGTTTCTGGTTATGCGGAGAGAGAGAGCGTTTATTTGGAAAGCTGTCATTATATACCATTCTCAGGGCGGAAAGAACAAAGCATTTGACTTTATGTCAGATACCAGGTAAAAGAAACGCCCCGATCTGCCTTCAGCAATGCTGGGAGGCGGAGAATTAACACTGAATAATCTGATTACCGTTCTGATCTTTTATGCACTTTGGCCCTCTGGTCTGGCACAGCATGACTGTCACCAAGAAAGTTACCATCTCCAGCTTCCTGATGCAAATCTTGTTTACTGGCTCACTCTGCTGAGTGAATAATCCTTGCCTTGAGGCAGACAGAAACATGGCGGTCCCCGACAGCCCATGTCAAAGAAGTTACTCCCTGTGTTCTCCTCTAGGATTTTGATGGATTCCTGTCTCACACTTAGGTCTTTCATCCATTTTGAATTTAGTATTGTGTATGGTGTAAGATGTTGGTCAAGTTTCATTCTTCTGTATGTCACTGCCCAGTTTTCCCAACACCATTTGTTAAAGAGACTGTCTTTTTTCCCATTGATATTCTTTCCTGCTTTGTTGAAGGCTAACTGACCATATACTTGTGGATTAATGTCTGAGTTTTCTATTCTGTTCTAGTAATCTATGGATCTCTTTTTGTGCTGGTACCATACCATTTGGACCACTAAAGCATTGTAATATAATTTGAAGTCTAGAATTGTGATGTGTCCAGCTTTCCTTTTTCAAGATTATTTAGCTATTTGGGGTCTTTTATGGTACTATAAACATTTTAGGATTGTTTCTTCTAGCTCTGTAAAAAATGCTGTTGTGATTTTGACAGGGAATGCATTAAATGTATAGATTGCTTTCGGTAATATATATATTTTAAGAATATTTCTTCTTCAAATCCCTAAGCATGGGATGTTTTCCCAGTTCTTTGTGTCATCTTCAATTTCTTTCAACAGTGTTTTATATTTTTCAGACTACAGATCTTTGACAACTTGTATAGGTTTATTCCTAGGTATCTAATGGGTTTTGGTATAATTGTAAATGGGATTGATTCTTTGATTTCTATTTATGCTTTTTTTATTGGTGTTTAGAAATAAAACAGATTTCTGTACATTGGTTTTGTAACCTGTGACTTACTCCATTCATTTATTAGTTCTAGCCTTTTATTTGTCAAATCTTTTGGGATTTCTATATAAAGTATTATGTCATCTGCAAATAGTGGAAATTTGACTTCTTCCTTATGGATTTGGGTTCCTTTTGTGTCTTTTTTTTATTACTGTGGTTAGGATCCAGTACTATGTTGAATAATAATGATGTGAGTAGACATCCTTATCTTGTTCCTGACCTTAGGGGAAAAGCTCAGCTTTTCTCCACTAAGGATGATGTTAGTTGGCAGTTTTTCATGGAAAGTACATTATGAAGTACATTCCCTCTGAATGAATTTTTTAGGTTTTCTTTTATTATGAATGGATGTTGTACATTGTCAAATACTTCCTCTGCATGTATTTAAATGATCATCTGTTTGTTTTTCCTTCTCTTATTGACGTGATGTACCACCTTGATTTATTCGTAAATATTGAACCACGTTTGCAACTCAGGAATGAATCCTACTTTATCATCATGAATGATGTCTTTAATAGATTTTTGGGTATGGCTTGCTAGTATTTTACTGAGTAATTTTGCTTCTGTTTCTATCAGGGATATTGGCTTGTAGTTCCTTTTGTTGTTGTTGTTGCGTCTTTCTCTGCTTTTAGTGTCACAGTAACACTGTCTCAGAATGATTGGTAGTTTTCTTTCCTTTTCTATACTTTTGGAGTAGTTAGAGAAGGATAAATACTAACTTCTATTTAAATGTTTGGTAGAATTCACTTATGAATCCATCTGGCCCTGGACTTGTTTTTGTGGGAGTTGGTTGTGTTGTTGTTGTTTGTTTGTTTTTTACTTACTCGGGTTCTTTGCTGGTTATCAATTTGTTCACATGTCCTATATCTTCCTATTTTCAGTTTTGGTAGTTTATATGTTTCTAGGATTTATCCTTTTGTTGGCATACAGTTATTCATAACATTCTCTTATGACTGTGTTTCTGTGATGTTGCCCATTATTTCTCCTCTCTCATCTGTGATTTAATTTATTTCAGTCCCTTCTCTTTTTTTCTTGATAAGTCTGGGTAGAGGTTTATCAATTTTATTGATTGTTTTTCAAGAACCAGGTCCCGGGTTCATTGACCTTTCCTTTTTTTATTTTCTATATAATTTAGTTTTGCACTAAACGTCAATGTTTCTTTTCTTCTGCTAGTTTTAAGGGTTTGTTTCTGTTCTTCTTCTTTTTTTTTCCAGCTCTTTTAGGTGTAAGGTTCAGTTGTTTATCTTAGATTTTTCTTGCTTCTTGAGGTAGGCCTGTATTGCTGTAAACTTCCCTTAGACCTGCATCTGTTGCATCCCAGAGGTTTTGGACAATTGTGTTTTAATTTCCATTTGTGTCCATTACTTATTTATTTATTCTTTGATTTCCTGGTTGATCCATTCGCTGATTAGTAGCATGTTATTTAACTTCCTTGTATTTGTGATATTTCCAGTTTTTTTCTTGTGGTTGACTTCTAGTTTCATAGAGTTCTGGTCATAAAATAATCATGAAATTATTTAAATCTTTTGAGTGGAAAAGAGAGACCAAAAGTGAGAGTATAGAAGTAGGAAACACTAAACAGTAAAAATGAATATTTCCATAAAAATAAGTCAAGCAACTCACAAACTTAGATATAAAACATAATATATACCTAAAATGTGGAGAGGAGAGGAGAAAAGAATGTGTGGAAACTTAAATTACTATCAACTTGATATAGACTATTATATGCAGAAAAGGTTACATAAAAACATAAAGGTAACCATTTTTTTAACAAAACACTAATAAATATGCAAAGAATAAAGAGAAAGGAATCAACATATACCACTAAAGAAAATCAGTAGGGAGCCTGAGTGGCTTAGTCAGTTGAGTGTATGATGCTTGATTTTGGCTCAGATCATGATCTCATGGTTTGCGAGATATAGTCCTGTGTTGGTCTCTGTGCTGAGTATGGAGCCTGCCTAATATTCTAATATTTTCTTTCTCCCCTCTCCCCCATACCTCTACCCCACTCATGCTCTCTCTTTCTCTTTCTCTCTAAAAAAAACAATCAGCAAACCACAAACAATAGAATGACAAGAAAATATCAGAGAACATCTTTAGAAGCAACCTAAAATAAGTAATAACATAGTAATAAATACATATCTATCACTAATTGTGTTGAATGTAAATGGAGTAAATGCTCTAATCAAAATACATAGGTTGACAGAATGGATTAAAAAACAAGACTTATCTATATGCTGCCACCAAGAGACCCTTTATAGACTTAAACATACCTGCAGATTGAAAGTGAGACAATCGAGAAACAACCATCATGCAAATGGATATCAACAAGAAGCCAGAATAGCAATACTTATATCATAAAAAAATAAAGTTTAAAACAAATACTGTAACAAGAGATAAAGAACATTATATAATAATAAAAGGGACAATTCAACAAGATTTAACAATTGTAAATATTTATGCATCCAATATACAAACACCTAAATACATAAGCCAATAATAAACACAAAGGGATTAACTTATAATAATAAAATGATAGTAGGTAACTTTAACACCGTAATTTACATCAGTGGAAAGATCATCTAAGCAGAATACCAACAAGGAATCAATGGCTTTGAATGACACACTGGACTACATGGATTTAACATATATTTTCAAAACATTGCATGCTAAATAACAGAATTAAAAATCCACTCAGAGTCCCTTTTAATGTTTCTTGTACAGCTGGTTAGTGGTCATGAACTCCTTTAATTTTTGTTCACCTGGGAAACTCTTTATCTTTCCTTGTATTCTGAATGATAGACTTACTGGATAGAGTATTCTTGGCTGCTGATTTTTCCAATACAACACTTTGCATACATCATAGCACTCCCTTCTGGCTTGCAAAGTTGTCATTGAAAAATCTCATGCTAGCCTTATGAGTTTCCCCTTATGAATTAATGACTTCCTTTTTTTCTTGCTGCTTTCAGCAGCAAATTTTCTTTATTACTAATTTTTTCAAATTTAATTACATTATGTATTGATGTCAGTATGATTTTGTTGATTCTGTTAGGGATTCTCTGTGCCTCCCTCCTGGATCTGGATATCTGTTTTCTTCCCCAGATTAGAAAAGTTTTCAGCTATTATTTCTTGAAATAAATTTTGTGCCCCCTTCTTTCTCTTCTTCTTATTGGACTCCTATAATACAATGTTATTAGGTTTGATGGAGTCACTGGTATTCCTAACTCTATTCTCCTTTTGTATAATTCTTTTCTCTTTTTTTCAGCTTCATTGCTTTCCATTACCTCAGTGGAGTAGATCACAAATTCATTCTGCTTTTTCCATCCTGGCATTCATTCCATCAGGTGGGTTTCTCATTTAATTTATTGTGCCCTTTATTTCTACCATGTTATTCCTTACTTCTGTGTTAATATTTTAACTCATGTATTCCACTCTGTTCTCGAGCTCAGTGAGTATCTTTATGATTATTGTTTTAAATTCTTTATTGGGCATGTTACTTATATCTGTTACAGTTAGATCTCTGCCTGTGGCTATGTCCTGTTCTTTCATTTTGTATATATTTCTCTGTCTCCTCATCTTGTCTGGATCTCTGTCTTTTTCAGTGTTTTAAAAATGTCAGCTCTGTCTTCTGTTCTTGAAAGTAGTGACTTTATGAAGAAGAGGTCCTGGAGTGTCCACCAGTGTAGTTTCCCCATTTACCAAAACCTGGACCTGCAGAAGAGTATCCTATGTGTGTTGCTTACTTTCTGCTGTTGTGTCTATGCCACTTTTCCTTTCAGTAGAGTCATATACATGACTCTCTGCCTGTTGTGGCTTGTACTTGTTCTCTGATGTTAGTGGGACACAGGCAGGATTGCTCGGGGGTGGTTTGTCTGCCTGGGAACTTGGGAGCAGACCAACAGTGCTAGCAAATTTGTACTGGACCACTAGCTCTATGCCAGAACCCCTGAAGTAGTGTAGTGGCCGGGAGCTTATGGCTAGTGTAGCAGGGGTAGGAGGCTGGGCACAATCTGTAATGGTGGCTGGGGGCATGCGATTGGGCATGGTGCAGTTATTGGGCTCCATGTGGCCACAGCTGTGAAATCGGTTGCTGGGCAAGGCACCTGACAACAGTTTGGGGGGAGGGCAGATGGCCTGAAGTATCATGTGAGTGTGGCTGGTTGGGAGATGTTGGACATGGTTTAGTAGATATGCACTCTGTGTGGTGGCAACTGTGTGGCTTGGCTGTTGGTCAGGGTCCCACAAAGCTTTAATCCTGAGCCCAGGGTTGAGGCCAGCAGGCTTGGAGGGGGAAAGTCTACCAGAGACTTTGTCAGTGTGGTCCACAGCTAGGGGGTGATGTAACAAGTGTCTGTGCATCCCCTCATCCTGCAGATATCTCAGTGCTTATACTGGTGGGAGGGGGAGTGAAATGGCACCTGTCAGCTCCCTAATTTTGGAGAAGTCCCCCAACATACTCAGAAATTGACATGAACAGATCCGTCTCCTGTTTACCCCCAGTGTTGTATAAAATGCCATTATTATATTGCGTCTCTCTGAGGCTGCTGTCTCTTTAAGGGTAGAGTCCGGACTATCACCTGCCAAGTGTTGAGTCAGATGACCTCCAAAACTCCAGTTCCCTGGTTTTACAATCTCATGGAATTCAGGGGTACCTGGGTGGCTCAGTGGATTGAGCATCTGACTCTGGCTCAGGTTAGGATCTCACAGTTCATGAGTTCAAGCCCAATTTTAGGCTCACTGCTGTCAGCATGGAGCCTGCTTTGAATCCTCTGTCTCCCCCTCTCTCTGCCCTCCCCCTGCCCCCTTTCTCTCTGCCCTTCCCCTGCTTGTGCTCTCTCTCAAAAATAAACTAAACATTAAAAGTTTTTAAAAAACCTCCTGGAATTCAGCTTCTCTTGTTTTTAAAGCCAAATATTATGGGGATCAGCCTTCCTTGTGTGAGCTCCCTCGTGTGATGTCCCTCCCATGTCTCTGTCCTTACTGCAGGTGCAGCTCCCTCTCTCTTGAAGGCAACCTCCTTCTCCCTTTCTAATCTTCCTAAACTTTCAGATGCACCTTCTTTTCTGTATTTAGTTGTGGAGTTTGCTCTACCACTGTTTGGATTGCTCTCCCATTTAGAGACTTAGGTATGTGTTGGGAAATAGGACTAACTGTCCTTATTGGACCTCTGTTCCCAGCACTGGACTTCTGTTCTCGGCACTGTCCTTGTGTATGAATAGACATTATTGGACTTCTGTTCCTAGAAAGCTGGAAACATGGGACTTGATGAAGTCCCAGGAGAACGTGCAGGACAGAGCCTTCCTGGTCCTCAGCCAAGTCTGTCAAGAAGTGGCAGCACCAGAGATATACCCACGTACAGTTGCAAGCTGTTTCTGTTCTACTTTTTTTTATCTGTATCTATTGTTCTGATCAAACATTTATTGCTGACTAAACATTTACTATGCTCTAAAGAGGGTATAAAATAAGATGCTGTTCCTAAAAAGTTTACCATTAGCCGTCAGCTCTTGGTCCTTCTCCATTTCTTTCAGGACGTTCAAGGTGCCCTTGCTTTCTGGGACCTTTCACGGTTCCATTGAGAAATGTCCCTTGTTCACGTTCCCATTCATGGTGTTTGGGAATGTCCCTGTTTCCATTGGCTATCAGCCTTTGGGAATGGTCGTTACATCTCGCTCATTGTCTCCCCAGAACCCCTCCTCACGAAGGAAAACCTATGACAGATATGTATGATATCTAGTTGAAAATGTGGAATGGAGTGACCTCAGGGTCACCCTACTCTGCCATTTTTCCAAGCCCCACCCTTGTACCCTTAAACTTTGAAAACAGTATAGAAACAAGTGACAAAAGATAAAATGTTCACAGAAAAAAATGGTGCTCAAACATGTGAAAAAATGCTTTCCATTTAATAAAGCATTAAAATTAAAACTACACTGAAATAGCACTTCTCATATATAAGCATACCTTGTTTTATTGTACTTTGCTTTATTGTACTCCTCAGATACTGCATTTTTCACATGTTGAAAGTTTGTGGTGCTGGAAGCCATTTCTGAAGTAAGGCAGGATTGTAAGGCAAGGCAGGGGCCTCCCCCATCAGATGGCAACTGAAGTCTACCCCCCACTGGTATCAAGAGTGATTTGTCTCCTTTTTCTGATTGCACCTTGTGAAGGAAATTACAGGAATTTCTTCTTTCCTGTTTATGGGAGCAAATATTACATTTCCTGAGAAACCTGTTTTTCTTCTCCTGTAGAAAACAGGCTATTGAACCCTGCTCACAAAGAACTAAGTCTTGCCTTTATTATTCTGAAAATATTGCCTTGTATTTGAATGCTAAAGATAACTTTCTTCCCCATGTGATCAGCATCTAGTCACCTACATCAATCACTATTGATAAAGATTATGCACGAGTCTTCTACCAATCTATGTTCTGGCAAATTTTTACATACCAAAGAGTTTGTCATCAGAAATCATTGTCTAAGGCAATTGCCACTTCTGTTTGTACCCCATACATTTTTTCAATAAATAAAGCTGACTCTCCAGTCAGTGCAGAGATGCCTGCATGTGATCAGAAAAAAGCGGAGGCTCTCTCGCTCCCTTTTGCCTCTCTTTTGCTGACACCATCCATTTGTCAGGGAGCCCTGGAACTGCTGGAGCTGGACTCAGGCATTGTGGCAACTCTGCATCAAGGAAGTCTATCAGCACAACGTTTTTCCAGTAGCACTTTTTTAACATCATATCTCTATGTCATGTTTTGATAATTCATGCAATAGTTCAAATTTTTTCATTATTATTATATTTGTTATGGTGAGTTGGGATCAGTGATTACAACTTACTGATTGTTTAGATGATGGTTAGCAATTTTCAGCAATAAATTATTTTTAATTAAAGTATGTACATCGTTTTTTTTAAAAAAGCAGTGTTATTAAATGGGTGGACTTAGAGGGAATCATGCTAAGCAAAATAAGTCAGGCAGAGAAGGACAGATACCATATGTTGTCACTCATAAGTCTAACAGGAGAACCCTAATAGGGGACCAGAGGGAGAAGAGTTGGGGAGGGAAAGAGGTAAATCATGAGAGACTTTTGAATGCTGAGCACAAACTGAGGGCTGAAGGGGGGGGGGGGAAGGGAAGAGGGAGTGATGGTTACAGAGAAGGGCACTTGTGGGGAAAAACACTGGGTGTTATATGGAAACCAATTTGGTAGTAAACTATATAAAAATAAAATTTAAAAAACAGTGCTATTATACACTTAATAGACTACAGTATAGAGTAAACATAACTTTATATGCACTGGGAAACAAAAAAAAATCATTTGAGTCATTTTATTCTGATATTTGCCTTATTGCAGTGATCTGGAATCAAACCTACAATGTCTCCAATGTATGCCTGTATTCGTACATCTAAGTCTGTTAGCTTGGGGAGAGAAATAAGGACTCCTTTATATTCCTAGTGGTTATGCAAAATATCACAATCCCCCTGGAGGGTTACTTAGCAATATCCAACAAAATTACATGTTGTTACTTTTTGGTAAACATTGGTTTGTTCTCTATAATTGAGACTCTGTTTCTTACGATTTGTCTTTCCTTTTTTCTTTTTCTCCCCATTTGCTCATCTGTTTTGTTTCTTAATTCCACATATGAGAGAGATCATATGGTATATGTCTCTCTCTGAATGACTTATTCCCTTAGCATTATACTTTCTAGACCTCAATTAAACATCTAGGAATCCATACTGAAGATAACAACAATATCAAACATTTGGACAAGGTTATTCCTTGCAACATTATTTGTAATAACAAAAAATGGAAACAAATTAGGTATGCATACATAGGGAGCCAGTTGAATAAAGTATGATATTTTCACACAATGAGGTACATGAAGCCATCAAAATAAAGAAAAGGAGGAATATTTGCTGATTTTTGCAAAAAAAATTACAGGAAGGATGAAAGGATTATGTACAAACTGATCCTAAAGTGATAAAAGTGATGGAATAAGGTGGAGGGTATACAGATAAGAGTAAACTTTCTTGAGCATACTTTTTATATGAACTATGCAAATGCCTCATTTAAGAAACAAATCCAAAATGTATAAAATATAAACCTGGAAACACAAGTAGGAACACATGAGCACAAACATATATCAAATATAACCATAGGAAAATAATGCTTCCATAAAGTATTTCTAAAACAGTACTCTGTACATCCTGTATTGGATAATTTTCAAAGACAGCAACAACAAAAAAATGCAATGAAATGTTAGTAGATTTCTTGTTGTTAGTAATATTCATTGTAATTTTGACACTAACATAGGTATATAGTGGGATAAAGAAAATAAGTATACATTGTATGGTACATATATAGTTAGGCATCATTTTTCAGAGTAAGAGGAAAAGATGCAACAGAAAGCTGTACAGCTTAAAAAATGAACTGAAAACCACTATGGAAAACACTATACAGATTCTTCAAAAAAAAGAAAAATAAAAAGATTATATGATCAAGCAATCTCACTTCCGGAAATATATCCGAAACAAATAAAAGCAGAATCTCAAGAGATATTGCACACTTACGTTCATTTCAAAATTGTTCACAGTATACAAGGGGTGGAAGCAACTCAAATATACATCAAACATGAATGGATAAAGAAATATGGTATATCCATGCAGTGGAATATTATTTAATCTTAAAATGAAGGAAAACCTATCATCTGCTACACCATGAATGAACCTGACTGAAGACATCATACTGAGTAAAATAATGCATAAACAAACGGAAAAATACTGTATGATTCCACTTACATGAGATATCTAAATAGTCAAAATCACAAAAATAGAAAGTATAATGGTGGTTACTTGAGGTTAGAGAGAGGGTAAAATGGGATCTGCTACTCAACAGGCATAAAATTTCAGTTTTGCAAGATGTAAAGGTTCAAGAGATCTTGTACATGACAATGTGAATACAATTAACACAGCTGAACTGTGCACTTAAAAAGAGGCAAAAGAGTAAATTTTATATCAATGTTTTTATCACAAAAAGTTAAAAATATATTGAAAATGTCATTATGAACTCAATTTTATTTTTTTCTTAATTTAGTTTTTAATTTTTAAATAGTTTATTGTCAAATTGGTTTCCATATAACACCCAGTGCTCTTCTCCACAAGTGCCCTCCTCCATTACCACCACCTCTTTTCCCTCTCCCCCTCCCCCTTCAGCCCCCGGTTCATTTTCAGTATTCAATAGTCTCCCAGGTTTTGCTCCCCTCCACCTTCCCAACACTCTTTCCCCCTTCCCCTCCCCATGGTCCTCCATTAAGTTTCTCCTGTTCTCCTGTTAGACCTATGAGTAAAAACATATGGGATCTGTCCTTCTCTGCCTGACTTATTTTGCTTAGAATTACACCCTTGAGGTCCATCCACTTTGCTACAAATGGCCAGATTTCACTCTTTCTCATTGCCATGTAATACTCCATTGTATATATATACCACCTTTTCTTGATCCATTCATCAGGTGATGGACATTTAGGCTCTTTAATGATTTGACTACCGTTGACAGTGCTGCTATGAACATTGGGGTACATATGCTCCTATGCATCAGCACTTCTGTATCCCTTGGGTAAATCCCTAGAAGGGCTATTGCTGGGTCATAAGGGAGTTGTATCATAAGGGAGATAGTTTTTTGAGGAACCTCCACACTGTTTTCCAGAGCGGTTGGACCAGTTTACATTTCCACCAACAGTGTACGAGGGTGCCTGTGTCTCCACACCAATACCAGCATTTTTAGTCTCTTGATTTGTTCATTTTAGCCACTCTGACTGGCGTGAGGTGGTATCTCAGTGTGGTTTTGATTTGTGTTTCCCTGATGATGAGTGACATTGAGCATCGTTTCATGTGCCTGTAGGCCATCTGGATGTCCTCTTTGGAGAAGTGTCTGTTCATGTCTTCTGCCCATTTCTTCACTGGGTTTTTTGTTTTTTGGGTGTGGAGTTTGGTGAGTTCCTTGTAGATTTTGGATACTAGCCCTTTATCTGATATGTCATTTGCAACTATCTTTTTACATTCCCTCAGTTGCCTATTAGTTTTCTTGATTGTTTTCTTTCCATGCAGAAGATTTTAATCTTGATGAGGTCTCAATAGTTCATTTTTGCTTTCATTTCCTTTGCCTTTGAGGATGTGTTGTGTAGGAAATTGCTGCAGTTGAGGTCAAAGTGGTTGTTTCTTATTTTTTCCTCGAGGATTTTGATGGTTTTCTGTCTCACATTCAGATCCTTCAGCCATTTGGATTTTTTTTTGTGTGTGTGTGTGTATGGTGTAAGAGAGTGGTTTAGTTTCATTCTTCTGCACGGTGCTGTCCAGATCTCCCAACACTACCTGCTAAAGAGGCAGTCTTTTTTCCATTGGATACACTTTCCTGCTTTGTCAAAAATTAATTGGATGTATATTTGTGGTCCCAGTTCTGGGTTCTCCATTTTATTCCATTGGTCTATGTGTTTGTTTTTGTGCCAATACCATACTGTCTGGATGATGACAGCTTTTCGTTGAGGCTAAAGTCTGGGATTGTGATGCCTCTAGCTTTGGTTTTCTTCTTCAATATTACTTTGGCTATTTGGGGTCTGTTGTGGTTCCATATGAATTTGAGGATAGCTTGCTCTACCTTTGAGAAGAACTCTGGTGCAATTTTGATGACGAATGCATTAAATGTGTAGATTGTTTTGGGTACTATTGACATTTTAACAATGTTTATTCTTCCGATCCATGAGCATGGAATGTTTTCCCATTTCTTGGGTCTTATTCAATTTCTTTCATAAGTTTTCTATAGTTTTCATTATATAGGTCTTTTACATCCTTAGTTAGGTTTACTCCTAGGTATTTTATGGTTTTTCGTGCAATTGTGAATGGGATCAGTTTTGTGATTTCTTTTTCCACTGCTTCATTATTGGTGTATAGGAATGCAACTTATTTCTGTACATTGATTTTGTACCCTGCAAATTTACTGATTTCATTGATTAGGTCTAGAAGGCTTCTGGTGGAGCTGATCGAGTTTTCCATGTAGAGTATCATGTCATCTGCGAAAACTGAAAGTTTGACTTTTTCTTTGCCAAATCTAATGCCTTTTATTTCCTTTCAACAAACTAGAAAAAGCACAAATTCAAAATCTAACAGAGCAACTAATGGAACTAGAAGGGGAGCACCAAGAGCCCCCCAAACCCAGCAGAGGAAAAGAATTATAATGATCAGAGCAGAAATAAACAATATAGAACTCCCCCCCAAAAACAGTCCAGCAGATCAATGAATCCAAGAGTTGGTTCTTTGAAAAAATAAACAAAATTCATAAACCTCTAACCAGGCTCCTTAGAAAGAAAATAGAGAGTACCCAGATAGACAAAGTCATGAATGAAAATGGATCTATCACAACAAATCCCTTAGAAATACAAGCAATCACTAGAGATATCTATGAAAAACTATAGGCCAACAAACTGGACAAACTAGAAGAAATGGACAAATTCCTAAATGCACATGAACTACCAAAATTCAAATAGGAAAAGATAGAAAGCATGAATTGACCGATACCCAGTGAAGAAGTCAAATCTGTTATCAAAAAAGTTCCAATGAATAAGAGCTCAGGGCCTGATGGATTCCCAGGGGAATTCTACCAGACATTTAAAGCAGAACTAATACCCATTTTTCTCAAACTATTCCAAAAAAAAGAAATAGAAGGAAAACGTCCAAACTCATTCTATGAAGCCAGCATCACCGTGATACCCAAACCAAACAGAGACCCAACAAAAAAAGAGAAATACAGACAAATATGCTTAATGAATGCAGATGCAAAAATACTCAACAAGATAATGGCAAATCAAATTCAACAGCATATTAAAAAAAATTATCCATCAATATCAAGTGGGATTCATTCCTGGATTACAGGGCTGGTTCAATATTCGCAAATACATCAATGTGATACATCACATTAACAAAAGAAAAGATAAAAACCATATGATCCTATTGATAGATGCAGAAAAAGCATTTAACAAAATACAGCACCCTTTATTAATAAAAACCCTTGAGAAACTTAGAATAGCAGAAACGTACCTAAACATTATAAAAGCAGTGTATGAAAAGCCCATAGATAATATCATCCTCAATGGGGAAAAAACAGAGCTTTCTCCCTGAGGTCAGGAACATGACAGTGGTGTCCACTCTTACCCTTGTTGTTTAACATAGTGTTGGAAGTCCTAGCATCAGCAATCAGACAACAAAATTAACTCATGATTTTAAAAAGCATTTTTCCTACCTCTGACTATAGATAGTCCCAGAAGCAGTGATACCCAAAAGCATTAACATGCCTAGTATACTTTTAAATTTAATCCCCCAGCTAAAGGAACCTGGAGTCCTTTGAGAATTGGTGATTCCAGATCTGAGGCAGGAAATTTGCAAGGTGATAATGAGATATTTTTTGACACAGAAAGCAAGAAGGTTCTCAAAGACTAATAAGGATATGTTGCCTCACAAAGATACAGGATCCAGTATAAAGAAGCTCCCTCTGGCCACATTTGAAATAATTTGAGCATTCAAAAGAATAATGGCTGTAATTAATTCTACCTCACTGAATAAATTAAAATCCATTAGTCCATAAGCGCTCATTATTCCCCCCCAAAAAAAGGAAAAGAGGAAAAAGTGGATAAAAAGAGCTCTTTTTTTCTGTGCAAAAGCTTTTATTTTATTTTATTTATTTTTAAAGTAATTTATTGGCAAATTAGCTTCCATGCAACACCCAGTGCTCTTCCCCACAAGTGCCCTCCTCCATCACCACCACCTCTTTCCCTCTTCAACCCTCAGTTTGTTTTCAGTATTCAGTAGTCTCTCAAGTTTTGTGTCCCTCTCTCTCCCCAAATCTCTTTCTCTCTTCCCCTCCCCCTGGTCCTCCATTAGGTTTCTCCTGTTCTCCTGTTAGACCTATGAGTGCAAACATATGGTATATGCCCTTCTCTGCCTGACTTATTTCGCTTAGCATGACACCCTTGAGGTTCATTTTAAATAGAATCCAGTGAATAAATTAAATATAAAATAAACAATAGATTTAGAAAATCACAATTTTGTAACCTTCAAGGTAATAATTTACAAAGGCAAGTTTGCTGATGAATGTTAGAGCAATTAGGTGTAAAGTCATTGTGGAAAGGAATATTGGCCTCGTGGAAGTGCATACAGGGAAAGGTAACTTTCTAGTGGAGGGATCTGGAGGTCACTGCCTTAAGCAAGTTAACAAGTTTAGTGTCACTAAAATAAGTGCAACCAAACATAATGAGCATACTAATATGATGCAAATTGAATTGAACAATATCATCTTCGAAATATTTTGCTGAAATATTTAATCTTATCAAACCTCTATAGATCTTAATTTACAAAGAATATATGAGAATTATAGAGTTAAACAATACCAAGAGGAAACAATCAGACAAAACTAGACTCCAGGAAATTCTAAAGGACAAAAGTCCTGGATTCTTAAAGAAGTGAGTATCATGAAAAATATACAAAATGAAGGAGAGGTATTCTTTTCTAAAAGAAGATAAATAAACACAAAAATTCTAATATATGAACCTATATTGCACATTATTTTTTAAAAAAAGCTATAAAACCATTTTGGGGATAATTGAGGGAATTTTTATTTGGACTACATAGTATGTGATACTAGGAAATTGTTGCTATTTCTCTTAGGTGTAATTCGTACAGTGATTATTTAAGAAAATATCTTTTTACTTAGTAGATGCAAGCTGAATATATAAGAGCAAATGCTATGTACTTCAATTTACTCCAAATGATTGACAACAGAAAAAAAAGGTATCAACCTATTTAACCAAAAACTTTTAAAAATTGGTATTTGTAACTCAGTATTAAGCAAAAGTATGTAGTAAATTCAACTAACAGTACAGCCCTTTCATTTCGATCTATATATTTTTGAGAATTACCTTTTTGACTATGACAACCATTAAAACTAGGTATGAAAGTTTAGAACCAGAACATTAAATTACTACATGATAAAATGTTAAACCAAGAGTTTAAAATGATAATCTACATTCAATGACATTACTGACTAAAATATAATTCTATATAACATTTATAATAACATATGAGAGAACAAAAAACCTTTTGTGTCATTAAAAATAAAATATAGAATATTTTCAAGTATTTTTATTTCAACTTAATCTCCTTTTTCATTTTTATTTCAAGAATATGCATTAGAATGTGTATAAACTGATATTATGCTAGTACATGTACATTCCTGAGACTCATTCCAATAAACACCCATTTAATCTATTCATGATTTTCATTTTTATTAAAGGTTTTGACTCGTTTGAGTAGTGCAGTGTGAGTCAAAGTGCGAGGAAGGCATAGCCCCTTGTGTCAACAGATCTGAAACATATGAAGTTTTGAGAAAGAACCTGTATTAGATTTCTATGGCTGGCATAACATAACAGCACAAACTGGGTGATTTATTTGTTCAAGTTCTGGATGCCAGACTTCCAAAATCAAGTCATCAGCAGGAACGGTCCCTTTGGAGGGCTCTGAGGGAAAATCTGTTCCATGCCTCTCAGTTTCTGGTGATGGGGGACAATCATTGGTATTCTGATGGCTTGCAGATCATTCCAATCTCTGCCTTCACCTTATGTGTCTGTGTCTTTTCTCCTCTTCTTATGAGGGCACCAGTCATTAGATTGAAGGTCCTGAACCAGTGTGACCTTATCTTAAATAATTACAACTACAACAAATCTATTTTCAAATATGGTCATGATCTGAAGTATTATTAAAGATTAGGACTTCCATATATCTGTTTGGGGAACATAATTCAACTTGTAGCAGAATCTAATTGATGGTTTCTCCATCTTGTTCTTTGTGGTGATTCGCTCTCTTAGGCTTTTCCATAATTTTTCCATTTACACATTTATTAAAGAAAGATCAGAGGAGCGGGGCAAAGGAAGCCTAATATGTCTGAAGACATATTTTGTGTTGTGATTCATCTTAACAATGTTTGAACTAGAAATGATTATTTGAGACTGTTAAAATTGTTATCATATCTTATCATGAAATAGATTTTTTTCTTTTTCCAAATATCAGCAATAAGGACTATGAGTTCTATCTTTACAAAACATGACTCCTTTTTATTAAATTTTTATAGTCTTTAAATTCTCAGCTCTAACCTGTAGCACTATTATAATTCTTGTTCTCTTCAAGCTATCCAATCTAACATGTACTGTGTCTTTTAAAAATGACTTTTCTACAGATTACTATCTTCAAGGTCTGATTTATCTTTCCTTTGAACTATGGATCCTACTTCCTTTGACATGATATGTTCCTACATTTCACTTCTAACCAATAAATCTCAAAGCTCATCAGTGTGTGACCTATTTAATTGATTGGATACATTTGTAACTGCATTCCTAATGGATACAGTAGGCCTACACTAAAAGGAACAAATGTTTGGTTTGTTGTTATTAGGTTTTCTAATTATAGAAATGTGAACACTGATTCCTATATCTTAGCCTGCTTCACGTTGTTCTGTGTTATTTAATAAGGTTTTAATTTGTTGGGAAGCAGGAAAATTGTATTTAGCACACAAATGTAAAGAAGAAGAACCTCTTCTGTAAGAATCAAGTCACTATGTTGACTAATAAGTATTAAATAGCAATAGCAGTACTCATGAGAGAAATAGGACAAAATAGTCCTTCATTGTTGTAAAATAAAAGTAACCACACTTTTTAAAGGTCAAATAACTTGGAAAATTATGCTATATTTATAAACTATTAAATCATTATTTTTAAGGTTTATTTAGTTGAGAGAGAAAGATAGCACGAGAGATAGCATGAGTGATGTAAGGGTAGAGAGAGAGAGAAGAGAAAGAGAATCCCAAGCAGGCTCTGCACTGTCAGAGTGGGACCTGATGCAGAGCTCACACTCAACAAACCATGAGATCATGACCTGAGCAGAAGTCAAGAGCCAAATGCTTAACTGACTGAGCCACCCACGTACTTCTGTTAAATAAGTATTTATTCCATTTACTTAAATATATGTTTTAAGGTATAAAGAACATTATATTTAGAAAGTTGTATTTTCTATTCTCAAGGTGAGTGTGGTGTGCCAATTCCACAACTTCACATTTCAAAGAATTTCACCTCACTAGGTTAGGATGTCATAAAATTTATAAAATGTAATTTGCCTTACAATTATTCTAGTTCTCCCTTTTTCTTTCCTCCTTTCATGTTCTCCTGCTCTCTTTTTAGCCCTTAAAATATGCCCTCAATAAAAGATTTGGTAAGCTCATTTACACCAACTCAGTGGTTCTCAAAAAAAAAAGTGTGATCTCAAGATTGGCAACATCAGCAGCCAATGAATCAGAAACTCTGTTGGTAGGTCATAACAGTATATTGTAACATGACCTCCAGGGGAGTCTCATGCACACTGGTGTTTGAGAACCACCACATTTATCAATTAAAGGCTGATAGGTTTCTGTATACTACTCACATTAGGAATACTTGTATTTTTCTTTAAGAAAAAGAACTGAATTTCTAAACAAAATGCTTGAGTCACTACTTGTCTTAGTCTGTTTGGATTGCCATTATAAACTACTATCTACTGAGTGGCTTATATGAAAAAACAAATTTGTTTCTTACAGTTCTGGATGCTAGACGCTTGAGATCAGGGTGCCAGCATGGGAGGGGTTTTGATGAGGACCCTCTTTCCAGCTGTAAATGGCCAATTTTTTTCATTGTATCCTCACTTGATGGAGAGCAAAGAAGGGAAGAAAGTTTTATGACCTTTAAGAAGACACTAATTCCATTCAGGAGGGTTTCACACTCATGACCTCATATATTTTTAATTAGTCCCCAAAGGCTTCACCTTCTAACACATATTGTAGGGTATGGTTTCAGCATATTAATTGGGAACTGATATACAAACATATGGTCCATTAACACCATCTAAACAGTGGGAAGAGTAAGGTATTTACATAAGGGGTAATCAGAGGTAAGATGCATTGAAGGCCAATGGCAATAAAACTTTGGTGGCAGCTGTGCTGCTAAATGGCTACATGAGAATTTCTCATCCCTCGGATACTTTCCTGTGTTTATCAGGATCCCTGGGTCTAGTAATATTGAAATTAAGTGAGATTTTATGAGGCTTTTTATGGTTACTTTGGATGGAGTAGTTGAGATTATCTCAGATAACCTAGAAGAACAATCCTCAAAGTAATCAAGATTGTCTAGGTTCAAAGTTATCTTAAAATCACACTTCCTTTCAGTTGGTTGCCTATGTAATGTTGTTTTTATAATTTGTACATATGATACTAGCGCTCTACTAATCTCTAACGGAGACCTAGATTTGTCTTTTGTGACATTATAATTAATGTTTAATGTCAAGAGTAAACTGCCCGGGCCTCTATACTATTTCACCATAATAAGAAAATCAATCAGGAGCGCTTTCTGTGCTGGGCATGGCATATTTAATCTTAAAGCCCTGATAACATACAGGTGCTGTAGGAAACATACTCAGAATGCATAATTGTTTCCACATTCATGTACTTTTAGAAAAACAGGCTTATAAAACAATATTTTAAATGTTTTAAAGTGTCTGTTATTATAAAACAGGAAATAGTAAAGATTAGAGCAGAAATAAGTGAGATAGAAACACAACAAAACAAAAGAGCAAATCAATGAAACTAGGAGCTGGTTCGTTGAAAAGATCAACAAAATTGACCTCCAGCAAGACCCATTAAAAAATAGAAAGGACACAAATAAAATTCCTACCTAAGGCAATGTACACATGTAATCTAATCTCTATCAAAATAGCAACAGCACTATAGCAGCACTGACAACAATAGCCTAATCATGGAAAGAGCCTAAGTGTCCATCACCTGATGAATGGATCAAGAAGACGTGGTATGTGTGTGTGTATATATATATATGTGTATATATATATATATATATATATACACACGTATACATATATATATACATATATATATATATACACACACACACAGTGGAGTACTACATGGCAATGAGAAAGAATGAAATCTGGCCATTTGTAGCAAAGTGGATGGACCTCGAGGGTGTCATGCTAAGCGAAATAAGTCAGGCAGAGAAGGACAGATCCCATATGTTTGCCCTCATAGGTCTAACAAGAAAACAGGAGAAACCTAATGGAGGACCAGGGGGAGGGGAAGAGGGAAAGAGAGTTGGGGAGAGAGAGGGATGCAAAACTTGAGAGACTTTGAATACTGAAAACAAACCTCGGGTTGAAGGGGGAGGGGGAAGGGAGGTGGTGGTAATGGAGGAGTGCACTTGTGGGGAGAAGCACTGGGTGTTATATGGAAACCAATTTGACACTAAACTATTAAAATATGAAAAATGTGAACTATTACAATAACCTGATGAGGGATATTGATCCAGAGTAGAATGAAAATTGTAATGGAAAACAAACAAAAAGACTGACTATATTAATCTTTCTCTGATAAAGACTTTACAAGGTCCTCAGTTCCCTAAATTTTCATTTAGTTTTCTGCTGGAGTCAGCTTACTGAGGATTAATTGTGCAGAGAACACCCCAACTAAATACATGAACATCTCTTAGAATTTTGACTCCAAAACCCCTTCCTTGGTGTCATGAATGAGTCATATCCTTAAAAGTCTTGGTTTTGCTCCTAAGAGTCTATCTGACACTTGTCTTCTACATCTTACCACTTACCCTCTGAAAAGCACAAAATACCAAAGAAAAATCTCTCCTTTCTATAGCCTGGGGGAGAACTACCTACTTCCCTTTCTCCTATTCCTGGGCACCACTCAAACCAGAGTCAGTCCATTTCACCATGGAGAAAGTAGCCAACTTCTAAGGAAAAATATAAAATTGGATTTCTAGGATGGCCACTTTGGGGAGAAGGTTATCTGTCGAGAACAGAAAGAGGGAACAGATCCCAGGAAAGACAACTTTTACTATGCCCTTCACTCATCCTAGGAAAAGTACCATCCCCTACTAAAGAAGGTTTGGAGCAATGGTGAAAATTATGGGACATTGATGCCAGCCTTACTGGGTTCATATCCTGCTCCTGACTCTTATGTGTGACTTCGGAAACATTATTTAAAACTCTCTCTGCCTTTATTTCTCCACCTTTAAAATGGGAATTATAATAGTATACCAAATTTTGTGTCACTGGTATCATTAAACAGATAATGTGCTTAGAAAGGTACTTTGTCCCTTCTGTGCTTACTTTATGTGAGCTGTTGTTTTTCTAATTGTGAGGCTTTAACCCATGTCAAGAGGTACTACTTCTTAGAAGGGGATAGTGGCTAGAGACCTGAGGAGAATTTAAAATTAGACCATATGTCTTTAAAATTTTATTGGTGCAGAATTATAATTAATAAAGGAATAGTGAGTGCACATAGGGAAGAAAAATATATTAAGATTTCACACTTGGATGACAATAAAGACAGAAAGTTGGACATCAGGAGAAGGAGCAGGTAATATGGCATGCATTTTGTTCACTTTTAAGTTCATGATGCCACAAAAAGTACCATTGACAAACTGCAGATAGTAAGCATAACTACCAAGTATATCAGTCAGTTTAGGTTACATTACACTACAGTAACAAACAATCACGAAACCTTACTGGCTTAACACAATGAAGATTTATTTTCTCATTCAAACTACAGATGTGCTGATGATCAGCTGCGGCTATGGTCCATGATGTACTTACTCTGAGACTGGGATTAGTATATTAGCCCCTTTCTGGGACAGTTTTGAACGCATCATAAAAAGGGAATATGAGAATAGAACTGCACATGTTTAAAAAAACAGAAGAGAAGGAAACAAACCACAAGAGACTCTTAATGATAGAGAACAAACTGAGGGTTAATGAAGGGAGGTGGGTGGAAGATGGGCTAGATGGAAGATAAGTATTGATGAGGGCACTTGTGATGAGCACTGGGTATTGTAAGTAAGTAATGAATCACTGAATTCTACTCCTGAAACCAATATTGCACTGTATGTTAACTAAAATTTAATTTAAAAAAAAAAGAATGACACATGTTGGCTCCTAAAGCATCTGCTTGGAAGACACTTATATTTTATTGTCCAAAGCAAATCACATGGTCAATCCTTGTATCAGTAGAACTCATTCATGGAGGGTTCTTATAGGTGAGACCAAAATAGTTTTTGACAGAAATGCAACTTTTCACACCAGGACTTTATTGTTTGTGATCAAAGAAAGAATAGATTAATCCCTTTTATTCTGGTACTTGTATGAGAAAGGAATCAGCAATAAAATGTTCTAAAATGGTTAAAACTTAGAAATAAGGCTAGGTACACTACAGGAAATAAAAATAGGCAAACAATTGATGAATAAGGAGTTACAGGAGCACAGTTGAAAATGTAATGTCGCCAAAGTTATGATAGTTAAATGAGATGTTCAAAAAGTAAGTTGCTTTGAAGGGGAATAAAAAGAAAACACAAGCTGAAAATGGTGTGTGTGTGTGTGTGTGTGTGTGTGTGTGTGTGTGTGAGAGAGAGAGAGAGAGAGAGAGAGAGAGAGAGAAAGAGACATAAAAAGAGACATAGAAAGAGAGAGAGACAGAATGAGACTGAAAGGGACAAAGGGAGGGAGGGAGGAAGAGAAAGGAAATAGTAGCATTTTGCAATTCAGGTAGCAAGGGAAACAAAAATAAAACACATAAGATCTAAAATCATAGGGAATTTCAAGATTGGAGATAAATAATTATTATTATACTCAACATTTGTATTGTTGAGTACTTTTGTCATATGAAGAAGATGGGAAGATATCCCAGTTAAGTTTTCTGGAGCTTCATAGCAGGCCTGTGGAACAGAAACTTAGAGAATGCTCTTAAAGACTAAGTTCTTATTCACTTAATGCCTGGACCTTCCATTTGCATTTATTCACCTCTTCCTTAAAAATGTTAACATATTATTATTTACAAATGTATTTAACTTACATATACTGTTTGCTTCTAGAAGCAGTAACTTTATATAAGTATGATAAAACATAAATGTTTGTGACACTCTAAGAAACTTTGAAGAAATCATTATCAAACAGAGTTTTAAGAACTAAGAGTGTATTCTGCTTCCCTGTACCATGCATTATTATCATAGTGTTTTACCCATTGTAAGCAATCAATTAATAGCTATTGATTACATAAAAGAATTAGAATTCTTTTTATTTCTTTTTTTCTTTATTTATTTATATTTTATTGTAGAACAGTCATTTGAATGACCAGTGGATCTAGCAATAGTACCTTTATGAGCCTTTGCTTCTACAGATGTTAAATGTAAAATGGATTATCCAGGATTGTCTTTGAAGCACAGTAGAGAAATAAGAATCCCAAATTTCAGATAAATCATATCACTAACATCCAAAACTTGTTTGGAAGCAAATTAATGAGGATATATTTTATGTTAAGCTACTATGTTTTTTTTTCAAATTTTAGTGGGTACAGTTTAAATAAAGATCTAAAGTAGAATCTAGTTAGAATCAGGCTAGATCTACATGATACTAAGCTGAAAATATTGAACAATATCTAGATATTTTTATGTACTCAGGAAACCATTCCCATATACACTGCATAAATAACTGGATGTAACCATAGAAAATCTAACTTCCAATTAAGTGTTCTGAAACTGACGGGTGGAATATAAAAGAAGTTCATGAACCTGGCAGAATGTTTCCGTTTTCATGTAGGGCCTTGAAATAATGAAAGTTTAACCTTAGAAAACAAAGGTGCCCTCTAGAGAGTCTATAGAAGTTGATTTCTTCATGACTTTGCAAATATCATTTCCCGTATTCAAATAATGCATTTATTTCTTAATACTAGGCAAAATAAAAAAGACCAAAGTAATTCCATATTTTTAAATTGTAATTTAACACCTGTATAATAAAACGTAACAATTTCTGACAGTTTTATAAGTTTTGAAAGCATCATTATCAAACAAAGCTCTAAGAACTGAGAAAATGTTTTCGGTTTTAGAATTTTGTTTTTGTATTTGTTGTTGTTTACCCACATCACTGCAATTAACTGAGAATAACATTTAACAAGGTCCCTTGCAATCTGAAATATATGCTTTTGGAATATCAAACCACTTAAACATACTGATGGAAAATAACAACCAGAGGCTAAGATGAGTGGTGGTGAAAGATCACTCCACTTACAAAAAAATTGTTAATTTTACCACAATATAATTTTCTGTTTGTCAAAAGATTTATTGACTTTCTTTTAAAAATATTCCTTAAATTTTGTATGCATCATTAAAATAGTAGTGATTTGGGAAATTATCATCTAACAGGAATAAATCTGATGTTTATTGGATAGAAAGATGTCATCACCTACTGAACTATTAAATCAGAGACAGATAAATAGGATTTTTTCTTGGACACTTTAAATCATTTAAATTCACTTGTTTTTGCTCATTTCCCCCTAATATCTGGATTTTTAAAAAAATTTTAATAGTTTACTGTCAAATTGGTTTGCATGTAACACCCAGTGCTCTTCCCCACAGGTGCCCTCCTCCATTACCACCATCTCTTTCCCCCTCCCCCTCCCCCTTCAACCCTCCTTAGTTTTCAGTATTCAATAGTCTCTCAGGTTTTGCGTTCCTCTCTTTCCCAAACTCTCCCTCTTCTCCTCCCCATGGTCCTCCATTAGGTTTCTCCTGTTCTGTTAGACCTATGAGTGCAAACATATGGTATCTGTCCTAATATCTAGATTTTAATAATCACAGGTTATTGTAGGTAATAATATGTTTAAAATTATTCAGGCATTGAGAATAATATATCACAAAGTCATTTCTCTAAATTAATAATACAAAGCTTTCAATTTTGTTTAATTTGGCACGTAGACAAAAGTACTGACAGTATAAGACACTCTAACTCCACCCTTCAGGCCAGGCGAACTTGCAAACCATTCTGAGGCTGTTAGAACTAACTGCTAAGCAGCATAGATGCCACATAATTAGAGAAAACTAGGGGGAATCAGTAATCTAGGAACCACAATTTGATTGGAAATAAAAACTTCATTAATGGACACATTTCTCTAACTGCACATTACTAAGGCACAGTAAAGCAAAAGGAAAGGAAGTGCTTCTGAAACAGATATCTCTGTGATTCCTTTGAGAAAGAAAGCCAACACAATGTGTTTTATCAAGTTTAGCTGCATTTTATTTGCTTCTATTTTAAGGCATATGTTATTTGCATAATTGTGATTTTTTTCTTGGTCATCCTTTATGTTGCATATGAAGAAGTTTCCTGTGTGTCTGCTCTGGCTCTTTTTCAGTGTGTTCTTTTAAAATAATTTCAGTAGTAAAGAGCAAGCAATTTGTTTGCCTAGATGTCTGACTTCCTATCCCTATCAGCCTTGGCATTTTACTTTCTTCCTGTAACATCTCCTGATATTATGCTTGAAATAAACTCCCAAATACCCTTGGTACCAGAGTGCCTGTCTTGCCTAGACAGAGGTATGTGGTTTTTACAGATAAACTATAACATAAAAGCATTGTCACACTTAAATCTCAGGTTGTGGAGTCTAGGGGTAAAACCGTATTGAATCTGTGAGTTATTAAAGATGTTGGCAAAATATAAGATGCTATCTTGCATCCATCAGAGAAGCAGTGCACAGGCTGGTAAATCTTGGGATGAATAACTAAATGATGTTTGGGCATATAGGGTGAAATGGTGTGCAGAATCAACACAATCCAAGACAGAGTTTTGCTCTCATCGACTGATGTTTGTACTAGTGTTTCAATACATGTTGGTTAAAAACACTGCCAAGACTAGTTCTCTAGAGACACATTCTTTCAAAGTGGTGTTTACCAATAAATGTGTGTCTATCAAAATCTACAATTTATTTTGTTTTTGATAGCACAAGAAATGTTTAAAGATACAAAAATATCCTGGGTTGTGGATGGGAAGCACACAGGTGAATGGAATGCCTTTTTTCCTGTTGCTGTCTAATTTGATTATCAATACATTATGGAAAAATAGAAAAACTCACTTACTCACCTTCAAAATGGCACCCTTCATAAATCAGTCATATCAGAGGACAGATGGCAGGACAAGAACAGGGGAAGAGGGTAAAGATAAAGGAAGAAAAAATAAATAAAAGCAATAAGGAAAAGCTAAATAAAAACCCTGCTTTTGTTTGTTTTGGAAAAACATTTGAGATGGTGATTGAAGAGCCAAACTAACGCCATGACAGGCTTCAAATAAGCCTCAGAAAGTAGAAGCCCTAAGTTTCAGCTTCCTCGCAAGAAATTTCAGTTTCCCTGAAACAATCAGGCAATTACGCCTTGCTTAAGATTGGGAGAACTGCTCCTAAATGGGTCAATCAGTAAAGACCAAGAGGATGCTTAACATTCCTGAGGACTATAGATAGCTGCTTAATATTAGTTAGCCAATCGCTCGCCACTTGCCCAAGCCCCACGTGGGGGTCCTTAGCCCACCCCATAATTGGTTATTTTCAAAGGAACACCAAGTGTCATGATTGGGTCCCGCCAAATGTAATGGACGCCCTAGAGATTCTGAATGCTTAAGATTGTTACTACAGCTGCTGTGTGATTACGATTGGATTCCTGTGTCTATGTCACAATTCCTTGTAACTCCTCCTTTCCAAACCCCATAAAAACCCTGCTCAGCTATAGTTCCGGGCTCTCAGCACGGATCCACTGCATTGGTGAGGTCTGAGAGACTGAGCTTAAGCCCGAATAAATGCCCTTTGTTTTTGCATACGTGATTAGGACTCCCTGGTGGTCTTGGTTTTGGGGGACCCCGTGATCTGGGCATAACAGTGGTGAGGCCTGTAATTCAGTTTAAAGGCACAGAGCTAGAACATACTGGCAAGTGGGTCTGGGACTAGAAGAATGGCAAGCTGAAAATTGCTGTTGATATTCAACTATTCCTTCAGAGAAGCTCTACGAGGTATGTCTCAGAAAGATCCACACAATAGCTACCTGCAAAATAGCTAAGAGCTGGAAACCTATGCTGGTCTCTTTCATCATCCTTCTTGAAAATAGAAGGAAAGGGTATTTGTGTTGTTATGTTCAGCCTGAATTCCTCAGCTTGGGGGTTTCTTATGAAGGGGTGGCTTGAGTTACAATGATAGTAATATCTGATTCTGAGCCCTGTACACTTTGCCAGAACCCCATCCTTTTGAATCCTTCCCTTACTCCTTAACAAACCTTTTTGTGGCTTATGCCTTCTCAGAGATAAGCACTATAATTGTCCTGAGTATCTGCTAGGGCTCATTTATTTCCTCCATCCCAATGCAGCCTCTGCTCCAGTGATTTTAGCTGACCTTGATATATTCTGGTCATTTGTCACTGCCTTATTTTTATGACTCCTCCCATAATCATATACCCTTTGTTACCACTAATTGGGGTCACCATAAATCCTGGTTAGCTTAAGAGTATCTCAAACTAACTCTGTTGACCCAGCATAATTCTTTATAGTGTTCCCCTTCACTCTCAAAACTGTTACTTCTTATTAGAGAGGAACTCTCTTCCATTAGTTTATAATTCTTATTTAATAAAGCTCCTAAATAGACCAGTCTAACTCAGTTTCTTACTTGTAGAATTATACTTTTAGAATTCTTTTAGAATTTTTTTGTTTGTATTGCACTTTCAGGTTCTTCCACCTCATGATATAGCAGGAAGGAAGAGCTTCAATTTGTGAACTCAATTGATTTTTGTTCAAATCTCCTTTCTGGTACTTACTAGCTGAGTAGATCAAGGAAAAATCTTAAATCTTAATTTTCTCATCATAAAGGTGGGGAAAATAATACAACTTAGCTTATATGATTGACTTGAGGATGAATCAAACATAATATGAGAATAAAACCTAACAGAGTATCTATCATATTGTAGAGAATGAATAAATATTAGTGTGCCCTTTTCATTCCCTTCCTCTACAGCTGGGAATATAAAATAGGTTATCCGGGGTTTAGGTCAGAAAACATCACCTGATGATATTTAACAACCTATCCAAAATTTTATCTTCTTAATGGACAATTTCTCGTATCTATAGTGAATAAATTCCTCATCTACTGAATCATTGCCTGAATGGTTAGAAGTGATCCCTTACCACTCTCTCCCTGTCTATATTTCAATCTCTAGTCTTACAATGAATCATAAATTTCAATGAGCCTATTACCACCTCCCTAAGAGACCAATAGGAAGAAACTTAAACAACAAAAAGAACAAAAAGAACTCTTGGTACTCACCGATTTTAATTACAGCAAAAGTCAGTAATTTTTTTTTTCTGTAAATAGCCAAATTGTAAATATTTTAGCCTTTGTACGGCATACAATCTCTGTCACAACTACTCAACTCTGTGACTGTAGCACAACAACAGACAAATTTTTCATAAAGGAATCACTAATTACTACTCAACGAGTTTGACTCTTTTGGTTATAAATAACAGGAAACCAAGCTCAAACCAACATAATAAAAAAGTAATTTATTGGTTTACCTAATCAAAAGTTCAGGACCTTAGGTTTCAACTACAACTTGATCCAGAAGTTCCAAAAAATGTCACTAGACTATATTTCCATTTCTCAGTCCTCTTTTCCTTCCCATTGATTGTGTCAAGATGCTATACTTTCCAGGATTTTTCTTTTATGTTTAAATCCACCAGAAAAAGGTAAGTATTCATGTTTCTAAAAATGTTAACATAAAGTAATGAGCCTAATAATCAGTACGTTGAACTAGATCCTTTGTCTGTCACTATGAGCAGAAGCATGGGATGCCCTGATTGGCTTATGCCAAGAACATGTCCCTGTCCCTGGGGCTTGGATGGAATAAACTCCAGCCAAACAATAGTGAAGATGAATGATTTCCCAAGCATATTTTAAGACATCACAACAAAGAATAGGAAAGGGATAGGGGTAGTGTTGTGGTATGTGACAAACAATGTAACAAATTGGTATTAAGTACTGTAGAACATGCCTGACTTGCAAGGGCATTACAATTTGGTGCTCCCTGATTCCTTTAAAAAAATGAACTTAAATACTTTGTAAATAAAATTAGTTCCGTGTCATAAGGATGAACTTCAGAGTTATAAATATGTATGCATATGATGAGTAAATAGGCCTGTTTCTCCCAATGATAAAGAGGTTAAATTGGACTGTGGAAAACATTTTCTGTAAAGGACTAAATAAAAAGCATGTTATGCATTGTGGGCAACATTCTTAGCCACATATATTTTTTTCTTTTTTTATCCTTTTACAACACTTTTAAAATGTAAAAATCATTCTTAACTGAAAGGCCATAAAAAATATAGTCCAGATTTGCCTTGCAGGCATAATTTGTCTAGCTTTGAACTACATGGTCACTAGGACCCCTTCAAGCTATGCTAATCTATGGTCTAGGTTTAGGGTTTAGCAGATTTTTCTTATTGCCTCTGCCACAAAACGTCTCATCCTTTCACATAAGTGTTCACATATCAACATCACTATTATCCCCTGCCCCAGGAAGCGTGATAGAAATATCTGAGTGGTCCTGTGCTCACCTGCATCCTTTTTGGTCTTTGATTTCCCTGGTAGCTATATTTTTACTGTTCCCACAAGATACTCTCTTCTTTTGGTTTTTTTTCTTGTGAGAAAGAGCTTCTGCCAGGCCAGAGGCATGGGGTGGCAGCTAAAAATTACCTTTCTAAAATGGAAATATGATAATATCACTTCACTGCTTAAAAGCACTTGATGACTGCCACCACCTATAGGGCAGAGTCTGTACTTTGTAAACATTACATTCAAAGATCATCACAATCTAATTCTACCTAGCTTTTAAGCTTTACCTCTCATAACTCCCTTCAAATTATTTATTCACTAGCTATCTCAGTCTACTTACATTCTTTAAACTTGTCATGAATTTGATGCTTTATACTTTTACATAGCAGTGGACTACTCACTTTGCTTATGATGGAGTTCATTATATGCTACCCCAAAATATGGCACCTTGGTATATTGAATAGTTTAAGCTGAAGGAACTTGAAAAATGGCAAGTATGAGAAGGACTCTGACCTCCCCTGCAGCAGGTGATAGAAGTCTCATATGAGAAGTGGCCTCCCTGTACCTGGAGGAAAGAATCATCCTTATCTCTGAAGATAGAGGGGCTTCAAGAGGATGCTGAACAAACAGGCCTTGCCACATATCTCTCAGTTTACAACACTTAGTTTATACCCTTTTGTCTTATCATATTTTTCCATGGCCTTTTACTCTTCTAATCTAATGTAAAATTGCTCACAATTAACTGTTTCTTTGGATATTCATTTCCTTATAAAGGCTCTTCTGTCACATAAAACTTAAATAATGTGTATACTTTTCCCCTGTTAATATGTCCTTGTCAGTTTAATTTTGGGGTCTAGCCGGGGACTCTAAGGAGGTCAAGGAAATTTTTTCTCCCCTACACCTATGTTTTATTTTTATCAAGCTCTTGAGATGTTTCTTTTATAGGCCACATATTCTCTGAAGGCTTTCTTGCCCCCACCCCTGGAAAAAAATATATGTGTTCCTTTAGTATCACATTCCTACTTAGTTATACAATGAAATCGTAATTTACCTGGGGAAAGAGGTTCTAAAATATAAGAAAAAACTCACATACTTTCAAATTAACATTAAAAATATATTTCTTTATAAGGTTATCCCTTATTTAGGCTGAATAGTTAGGTAAGACAGTTGCCTTGCATATAGGGACCAAGTTGTATAAAAAATATAAACCTTAATACTGAGATTCACAGGCAGCACATGGAGATAGTCATACTGTGAGAGGTAAGTGGGAACTGAGATTTAGGAAACTGAACTTTCCTCTCTTCTATTATCATGCCAGTTTTAGGGCCTTGCTAATTGATTGTGGACAAGCCA
This sequence comes from Helogale parvula, assembly GCA_004023845.1. Classification (NCBI taxonomy): domain Eukaryota; kingdom Metazoa; phylum Chordata; class Mammalia; order Carnivora; family Herpestidae; genus Helogale; species Helogale parvula. Next base: position 163,910 of record PJEM01003242.1, read on the forward strand.
ATCATTTCTCTCTCTCTCTCTTCTCTCTTCTCTCTCTCTCTCTCTCTCTCTCTCTCTCTCTCACTCTCTCATTTAGTTCCATATACATACTTTAAATATGCAATCGGTGGCCTGATTTCTCCTGCCAACTTGAGATTACGATTTTCATGGGCAAGAATTATGTCTTTTTCATTTTGGATCCTTGATACTTATCCACTATGGTGTCTCATTACTGCTCATTGGTGAAGCATTGTAGTTGCTCATTAAATGTGAAATTGAATTGAATTTCATGTTCTTTCAGGCAGGCTTTTCTTCTTATTTCTCTTAATGCTTATCAAATTAATTAATTTATTTTTTTAATTTTTTTTGTTTTATTTATTTTTGATACAGAGAGAGACAGAGCATGAGACGGGGAGGGGCAGAGAGAGAAGGAAACACAGGACTGGAAGCAGGCTCCAGGCTCTGAGCTAGCTGTCAACACAGAGCCTGATGCGGGGCTTGAACCCACGAATGTGAGATCTGACCTGAGCTGAAGTTGGAGGTTTAACTGACTGAGCCACCCAGGCGCCCCTTTTTCTTTTTTTTTCAAATTAATTTAAAATAGTTTGCTGATAAGGTGGTGGACAATCTGGAGTGGAAAAAAGGAAACTTCAGGCAGTATCCCTTTCCAAAGTAGCCCAGAGACAGTTCAGTTTTGCAAAATGTGAATGACATAATGCTGCTTTCTTTCCAACCACAGGCCATATTAAACAATGAGGTAAGAAATTAAATGAGACCAAAGTAGATCCATTTTAATTTGTCAATAAGTTCTTCTTTCCACTTTAATGATTGCAATCAAGCATTAAACATGCTGAATAATTTTATACTTTCTGACAGTCCAATAACAAAGTTTTCAAAATGTTTTGAACCCAAATACCTTTAATTAATCTAATCCTTCATATTACTCTTTATAATGAAATTAACCTCAAACATGTAAAACTTTTGATAGTTTTTCTATACCTTTCCAAATACAAAAATAATTTTGATTATTCTTAGTTCTAGTACTTAAATGAAGGACTTTCTGATATACAGTCATCTAATAAACTTCTCAGGGAATGAACTACATGTTGATATTTTTAAGTAGAGCAAAGTATTCTGTCCTTCTACCTGATATAAGTGCTTTGACTACCAAAACACCACAAGGGTTTTAGAAGATTGAGGTTCTGTGGTGTTTCTATGATGCTCTGATTCTCAGATAATTGGTTATACGTGAGAGTATATTTTGGCTGCTAAAGAATATTCTTTCAAAAACAATGTTCAAAAATAGCTTAATAAAGCAATAAATATTAAATAAATATATACATATCTGTGAAAGATATAAAATTATGACTTAATAATTAATTCCTAATATTTTCAGTTGGTTTCTTCTCAGTACAATTCAATCAGAGGGAAGGGATATAGCTGAGTCAAAGCATATACACCACACTAAAGGACTACTTTCATGTATAGTCTAGATATTACCTTAATTCTTTATAGATCCTCACACTTTTACCTCTAATCCTGTTGGACTTGTAGACTGTGTGACAAGCCATGAGTTGATTAATGTTTGTTCTGTGAAGTCTCATATAAATCCAGGTTTTATGGCTTTCTCACACTAGGGTCATTCAACAAGTGGATGGAAGAGAAGAGATGCAAGCCAAGGTTTATCTGATTACAGAGCCTGAGTTATTAGATGTTCTATACTGACTTCCCATGTAGCTTGTCAACTTTTGTTTCCTGATTCTCTGAGGTTGAATCAAGCTGGGGTAGAACACATGAAGTTTCTAATTTTTCACAATATATAAAGATAATCATACAAGTTACTAGTATGGGTCCTGTTAATTCTGGAACTATGTTACTCAATAACAGCAAATTGGACTGACAGTCTTTCACATTTGACCAGGCTGCATGTGACAGGCAATGTGAACAATAAAAAGATGATGCTAAAACATATTTTTGTGCCCCCTTCATCAAGCATTTAATAAACTAGCATCAAAATAGCCATAATACAAACCAAGAGCATGGGTGTTAAGTGCGTGAGGAATGTAAAAGCATAATGCTGGAGGGCTTATAATTCAAAGAAGACACATTAAAAAGATTTGTAGTGTGAATTACCATCTAATAAGCCAATGGGAATATGAAAAAGTGTTTCTTTTCTATGTTTTTGGGTTTGGTGGTAAGAAAAGCTGAGGGACAAATTACCGTGAGTTTCCCTTTCTATGGCAGGAAATACAAAATGCCATTCCAAGAATAACAGGGAGTGAATCATATTTTGCCAGTGCTTCAAAGGTCCATCTAGATCTATTATGGTTAGAAACTCTGGCTCATTATTAAGTCCATTTGCTACAAAACTATTCTATAGGAAAATGAGTTGATCAAATACGAACATTATTTTCCTTTTCTATAATCAAAGTGCTATAGTTTTCACTTATAAACATAGTATTCAAATTTGCAGATCCTGATGATTCTTATTTCAAGATGCTATAAAAACTGGGTCAAAGTTATTGTGGGACCATACCAGAGTATATTTATACATTTTCTCCAAGAGAAAAGAGATGATACTGGGAATAAAAGTCATCTAAGCTTAGCTTCTTCACAGACATAGCTGTAGATGTAGATGTAGATGTAGATAGATAGATAGATAGATAGATATATAGATAGATATAAATACACTAGATTTTGAAATATTTCCCTATGTATGGGGAAATTGAATGAAAAAGTAAGTTAAATAATATCCTTAATATCTTTATGAGAAACAAATCCTGTTAGAGTAAACTTAAGTCTTTGTGCAGCAGAACTGGTAGACTAAAGTAGGTACTTTTTTGAGGATTTCAATTCCACCATGCTGACACAACAATTAGTGAAATGGCCAAGTGTAGTATGAGCCACATAACTATTAAACTAGACCATAGTTGGCTGGAGCATCATATTTAGAATGTATCATCAATCTAGGTAATATAATAATCAGGGAATGATATATTCCAGTCCCAGAAGTTGAGAAAAAAAAGATTCTTATGAGATTTGTAACACCATTGCTACTAGTTGGGCAAGAAATTAAAAGATTATACCTATACTTCCTAATAAGTTAGAACTTTGACATGCATAAACAAAAAGTATCAAAAATAATAATGATGATAAAACTAATGGACTTTCAGATTTTGTGCCTTGTACTCAGTAGGAATCCAATAAACATTTGCTGGTAGATTTGATTTATGTGTTTTGGGGTCATATCTATTAATCACTCATTCATTCCACATACATTTAGAGAGGGCTTACTATGTGCTAAGCAGTATTCTCAGTGAAAAGAATCAAGAATTATCTAGTAGAATTAATCTTCATTAGCTTTTTCTTTATCTCTTAGATGTTAAATGTTGTAGGACATTGCCAATATATTTGTGTAACATGATTCCTAGTTTGTTATTAAAGCACTAAAAACCCAGAACAGACAAAAATCAGTTATTTCTAGTATTCAGCCCTAAGATAACCACTTAGTTTATTAATTAATATCAATATTTCTAAAGGTGATAATTAATTATTTTGAACAGAATAATTCTTGGTAATTTCAGCTGAGCCAATACTATACCTTCAGTCCTGTGGTAAACTCATACCAAATCAAATGTGTACAATGATGTCAAGGATCCCAACTATGTTGTCACTTCCACATGATGTAAACGTTTTCCAAGTATACTAAATTGTTTGATCCCAAATCATGGTCTTCTCTTACTTCTTTTTATTGTCTCCTGGACAAACTCAGAGACTGAACAAGTAAATATTTAAGATCTCAAATACAGATAATTCATTTTGTCAAGTATAACATGGTCTTAAACATATCCATGAAACTGAAGAGCCATTCTTACAGATATGTTTCTGCTCAGAAACAGAAAAGATATCTTCAGACCTAGGGTGACCAACCATCCCAAATTGCTCAGGACTGTCCCAAATTTTAGTGTTGAGAATATCACATTTTGGGAAACCTTTCAATCCTACGAAAAGAGGAAAATCAGTTACACTAAACTTTCCGTAGTCTTTTTTGCCAAAATTTTTTCTCAGAGTATGAAATAGGATTCCCGAGGTTAAGATCACTTTTTCCTACTAGTGTGTTAGTTGGATTTGCTGTAATCCAGGATGGAGATAAGCAATCTGACTCTGACATTTTATTTTTATAATAGCTCTAATAACATTTGTCCATTTGTTTGACTGTTCTCTAGGGTACACATACCATTGTTATAGTCATTGTGGATTCCTTTATCAATTCCTGTATATGGGCCAGTTCACAATTCACAGTTGAATTTTTTTGTTTTTGCAAGCTTGTGCTCTCTCTCTCTCTCTCTCTCTCTCTCTATATATATATATATATATATATACACACACATATATATATATATACATATATATATGTATATATATATATATATGTCTTTATTCATTCATCATTTTATGGGCACTTGGACTCTTTCTATAATTTGGTTGGTCTTTTGGAATCTACATAATTTTGTTATTGTTGATAATGCTGCAAGATTTCTCCTGTTGGACCTATGAGTGACAACATATGGTATCTGTCCTTCTCCACCTGACTTATTTCGCTTAACATGACACACTCTAGTTCCATCCATTTTGCTAAAAATGGCCAGATTTCATTCTTTTCCATTGCCATGTAGTATTCCATTATGTGTGTGTGTGTGTGTGTGTGTGTGTGTATGTATGTGTATACACCATATCTTCTTGATCCATTCATCAGATGATGGACATTTAGGCTCTTTCCATGATTTAGCTATTGCAGAAAGTGCTGCTATTAACATTGTGGTACATGTGCCCCTATGCATCAGCACTTCTTTATCCCATGGATAGATCCCCAACAGTGCTTTTTCTGGGTCATATGGGAGTTCTATGGATAGTTTTTTGAGGAACCTCCACACTGTTTTCCAGAGTGGCTGTACCACTTTACATTTCCACCAACAGTGTAGTGTAGGAGGGTGCCTGTTTCTCCACATCCTCGCCACCATCTACAGTCTCTTGATTTTTTCATTTTAGCCACTCTGACTGGTGTGAGGTGGTACCTCAGTTTGGTTTTGATTTTTATTTCTCTGATGATGTGTGATGCTGAGCATCATTTCATGTGTCTGTAGGCCATCTGGATGTCTTCTTTGGAGAAGTGTCTGTTCATGTCTTCTGCCCATTTCTTCACTGGATTATTCATTTTTCGGGTATGGAGTTTGGTGTGTTCCTTGTAGATTTTGGATACTAGCCCTTTATCCAATATGCTATTTGCCACTATCTTTTCCCATTCCATCGGTTGCTAATTAGTTTTTTTTTTATTGTTTCCCATGCATTGCAGAAGGTTTTCATCTTGGTGAGGTCCCAATAGTTCATTTTTGTTCTTGATTCCCTTGCCTTTGGGTATGTGTTGAGTAGGAAATTGCTGCGATTGAGGTCAAGGAATCTATTTCCTGCTTTCTCCTCTAACAGGAGACCATGGGAAGGGGAAAGGGAGGGAGAAGATTTGGGGAGAAGGGGTGTGAGGCAAATCATGAGAGAACTTTGAATGCTGAGAACAAACAGGGCTGAAGAGGGAGCAGAGAAGGAGAAGGGGGTGATGGTCATAGAGAGGGACACTTGTGAAGAAGAGCACTGGGTGTTATATTGAAACCAACTTGGTAATAAACTATTAATTAAAAAAAGAAACAAAGTAATTATTCAAAACAAGAATCCTCACTGGGAGTGTTTAAGAATTTAATTGTGTATTTGTTACCTTGAGACAAATGAAGGAGTTGGCCAAGGAGGGACATGGGACATGTTCTACTTTTTGACCTACATAGTAGTTACATTGTTCACTTTATGATTATTTGTTAAATGTGTATGTATGTTTCATGCACTGTTTTATGTACATATTTTACCCAAAAAGATGAAATATCTTTAAACAGCTTCCTTAAGTAAATTAAAGATCTCATTTAAATTTAAAAAAATATATAATGCTGCTAGAAACATTGGGGTGCATGTATACTTTTGAATTAGGATTTTCATATCCTTTGGGTAAGTACTTAGTAGAAAAATTGCTGGTTAATAGGGTAGTTCTATTTTTATCTTTTTGAGGAAATTACATACTGTTTTCTGGAGTGGCTGCACCAGCTACTATTCACACCAACAGTGTAAGAGAGTTCCCCTTTCTCCACATTGTTACCAACACCTGTTGCTTCATTCCTATATTGTTGACTTTAGCCATTCTAACTGGTGTGAGGTGATATGTCATTATAGTTTTGATTCTCATTTCTCTGATGATGAGCGATGCCTAGGATCCTTTCATGTGTGTGTGAGCCATCTGAATGTCTTCTTTGGAAAAGTGTCTATTCATGTCTCCTGCCCATGTTTTAATTGCATTCTTCACTTTTTGGGTTTTGGGCTTTACAAATTCTTTATAGATTTTGGATACTAACCCTTTATTGGATATGCCATTTGCAAATATCTCCTCTTATTCCATAGGTTTTCTTTTAGTTTTGTTGATTGTTTCCTTCACTGTGCAGAAGCTTTTTATTTTGTTAAAGTCTGAATAGTTTATTTTTGCTTTGTATCCATGCCTCATGAGATATGTCTCATAAAAACTTGAAAATATTTTAAAAGAATATGATTTCTGAAATTTAATAACTATTTGAATTCTTCATAAATCACACACACATGCGTAACTATAATATATATGTGAGATATGTTTCATAAATATATATAGGTATATATATATGTGTGTATATATATATATGCATATATATAATGTGTTTATTCATCTGCAGTATAAATCAACTATCCCTCACATTTTTACTTGTTTCTTTAATGAAGTAAAAGAAACTGGGAAGCTGTCCAATAAACCCAATAGAAGACCAATTAATAATTGGAAGTTTGATACATACCTGAGCATTTCTCGATCAAATGTGTCTGATTCTAAGTTAAACAAAACCCTGGGTTTTACCCCAGCATTGAGTAAGAGGAGTATTTAGAAACAGAATGGATTTCTGTCACAATGTACCTGTAAGGGCAAAAAGTTTTTGAATGTTTGTGTCAGAATGCCATGCTAATAATATAAGGTGTCCTAAACGCCCTATTTAATGATAATTGATTTTTTAAAGTTTCATAGCCACTCTGAAAGTCCTTCAATCCATTATTTCCCACCAACTGCTAGAGTTGAAGATCCATCAAGCACAGAATATTCCTGTTTTTAATATTATAGCATAATTGCAAAGACAAATTAACTTTGCTGGTACTTATAGCTGTGACATTCAGAGTGATCATAGGAAATCAAGAAAAATTAAATTTTATTTAGAACAAGGTCTTTATACTTTATCATGTTCTCAGTTTGCCATACTCTTAAGGGACAGAAAGGAAAACAAAAGATAACCAAGAGTCATGATACAAATATACTTGACATACCATAAGAAAAAATGTTAGGTAAAAGCATAAGATGGAAGATAACAAAGAATTCATTCTGTGCCTATTATAAATTCTTTCTCATCGTTTAAGGTTATTTTAATAATATTAGACATAAAATTCAACAGCAGTATTAAATAAATGTGAAAGAAAAAAAATTTAATATAATTTATTGTCAAGTTGGTTTCCATATAACACAATGCTCATCCCAATAAGTGCCCTCCTTCATGCCCATCAGCCATTTTCCACTTGGCCCCATTCCCTGTCAGCCCTCAGTTTGCTCGCAGTATTCAAGAGTATCTTATGGTTTGCTTCCCTTCCCTTCTTAACTTTTCTCCCCTTCTGATCCCCTATGGTCCTCTGTTAAGTTTCTCCTGTCCCACACATGAGTAAAAACATATGATTTCTGTCCTTCTCTGCATGACTAATTTCATTTAGAATAACACCCTCGAGTTCCTTCCACACTGCTACAAATGGCCAGGTTTCATTTTTTCTTACTACCATGTAGTATTCCATTTTATAGATAAACCACATATTCTTGATCCATTTATCAGTTGATGGACATTTATGCTCTTTCCATGATTTGGCAATTGTTGAAAGTGCTGCTATGATCGTTGGGGTACATGTGCCCCTATGCTTCAGCACTCTTGTATCCCTTGAGTAAATACCTAGCTGTGCTATTGCTGGGAGGAGTTCTATTGTTCATTTTTTGACGAACCTCCAAAGTATTTTCCAGAGCAGCTGCACCAGTTTATATTCCCACCAAGACTGTAATACAGTGCCTGTTTCTCCATATCCTCACCAGCATCTGTAGTCTTCTGATTTGTTCATTTTAGCCACTCTGACCAGCGTGAGCTGGTATCTCAGGGTGGTTTGCTCTGTATTTCCCTAAGGGTAAGAAACGCTGAGCATTGTTTCATGTGTCTGTTGGCCATCTGGATGTCTTCTTTGGAGAAGTATCTGTTTATGTCTTCTGGTCATTTCTTCACTGGGTTATTTGTGTTTTTGTTTTGTTTTTTTTTTTTTTTTAGGTGTGGAGTTTGGTGAGTTCCTTATAGATTTTGGACATTAGCCCTTTATCCAATATGTCATTTGCAAATATCTTTTCCCATTCGATCAGTTGCCTATTAGTTTTGTTGATTTCTTCCTTTGCAGTGCCAAAGCTTTTTGTCTTGATGATTCCCTTGCCTTTGGAAATGTGGCGAGTAAGAAATTGCTGTGGCTGAAGTCGAGGATGTTGGTTCCTGCTTTCTTCTCTAGAGTTTTGAGGGTTTTCTGTCTCACATTGAGGTCCTTCATTCTTTTTGAGTTTGGTTTTGTGTATGTTATAAGAAAGTGATCTAGTTTCATTCTTTTGGATCTTTCTGTCCAATTCTCCCAGCACCATCTGTTAAAGAGGTTGTCTTTTTTCCATTGGGTACTCATTCCTGCTTTGTTAAAGATTAATTGGCCATACATTTGTGGGTCCAATTCTGGGTTCTCTATTCTATTCCATTGGTTTGTGTGTCTGTTTTTGTGCCAATACCATACTGTCTTGATGATAACAGCTTTGTAGTAGAGGCTAAAACCTGGGATTGTGATGCTCCCCCATTTTGGTAAGCTTCTGCAATGTTACTTTGGCTATTCAGGGTCTTTTATTGTTCCATACAAATGTTAGGATAGTTCTAGCTTTGAGAAGAATGCTGGTGCAATCTTGATTAAGATTGCATTAAATGCGTAGATTGCTTTGGGTAGTATTGACATTTTAACAATATTTATTCCAATCCATGAGCATGGAATGTTTTTACATTTCTTTGTTTTCTTCAATTTCCTTCATAAATTTTCTATAATTTTCATTATACAGATGTTTTACATCTTTGGTTAGGTTTACTCCTAGGTATTTTATGATTTTGTGTGTGTGTGTGTGCAGTTGTGAATGGGATCAGTTCTTGATTTCTCTTTCTGTTGCTTCATCATTGGTGTATAAAAATGCAACTGATTTTTGTATGTCCATTGTTTCTTTACTGATTTTCTGTCTAGTTGATCAATCCATTGATGTAAGTGGAGTATTAATGTTCCTGCAATTAGCACATTCTTATCAATAAGATTGTTTCTGCTTGTGATTGTTTTTAGTATTTCGGTGCTTCCGAATTCAGTGCATAGACACTTATAATTGTTAGCTCTTCTTGATGTATAGACCTTGTAATTATTATGTAATGCCCTTTTTCATCACTTGTTACTGCCCTTGCTTTACAGTACAATTTGTCTGCTATAGGTATGGCTACTCCAGATTTCTTTTGACTTTCAGTCGCATGTTTGACATTTCTCCATCCCCTTACTTTCAATCTGAAGGTGTATTCAGGACTAAAATTAGTCTCTTGTAGACAGCAAATAGATGAGTCTTTTTTTAATCCATTCTGGTACCTAATGTCTTTTGATAGGAGCATTTAGCCCATTAACATTCAGTGTTATTATTGAAAAATATGGGTTTAGAGCCATTGTGTTTTCTGTAGGATTCATGCTTGTATTGGTGTCTCTGGTACTTTCTGTTTCTTGCACCACCGCCCTCATAGAGTCCTCCTTAGGATACCTTGTAGTGCTGGCTTAGTGTTGATTAATTCTTTCAGTTTTTGTTTGTTTGAGAAAACCTTATATCTCCTTCTATTCTGAATGGCAGGCTTGCTGGATAGAGGATTCTCGGCTACTTATTTTTCCTGGTCAAAACATTGAAGATTTCTTGCCATTCCTTTCTGGCATGCCATGTTTCAGTAGATAGGTCTGAAATCACCCTGATGTGTCGTCCTTTGTATGTTAGGGCCCTTTTTATCCCTAGCTGCTTTCAGAATTTTCTTTTTATCCTTATACTTTGCCAGTTTCACTATGATATGTCGTGCAGAAGATAGAATCAAGCTACGTCTGAGGGGAGTTCTCTGTGTCTCTTGGATTTCAATGTCTGTTTCCTTCTTCAGATTGGGGAATTTCTTGGCTATAGTTTGTTCAAGTACCCCTTCAGTCCCTTTCTCTTCTTCTTCTTATGGAATTCCTATGAAACGTTTATAGTTCTGTTTGATTGAATCCCTCAGTTCTCGAATTCTCCTTTCGTGCTCTTCATTCAATTTATCTCTTTTGTTCTCAGCTTCCTCTTTTTCTATAATTGTGTCTTTTTTCTTAATAATAGTTTATTGTCAAATTGGTTTCCATATAACACCCAGTGCTTCTCCCCACAAGTGCCCCCCACCATGACCATCACCCCTTCCCTCCCTCCCCTCCCCTTTCAGTCCATGGTTCGTCTTCAGTATTCAGTAGTCTCCCTTGATCTGTGTCCCTCACTCTTCCCCGCTCTCTTTCCCCCTTCCTCTCCCCATGGTCCCCTGCCAGGTCTCTCCTGTAAGAACTATGAATGCAAACATATGGTATCTATCCTTCTCTGCCTGACTTATTTCGCTTAGCATGACACCCTCAAGGTCCATCCACTTTGCTACAAATGGCCAGATTTCATTCTTCCTCATTGCCATATAGTACTCCATTGTATATATATACCACATCTTCTTGATCCATTCATCAGATGATGGACATTTAGGCTCTTGTGTCTTAAAATTTGCTTATTCCCCTTTCTGCCACTTCAATCCATGCAGTGGCCACCGACATTTTATTATGCACCCCAGTTACAACATTTTTTAACTCATCATGACTATTTGTAAAGTCCATAATCTTTGTAACAATAGCGTCTCTGCTGTCTTCTATGCCTTTTTCTTTTTTTAAAAAAATAATAGTTTATTGTCAAATTGGTTTCCATACAACACCCAGTGCTTCTCCCCACAAGTGCCCCCCTCTATGAACATGGTCTCCTTTCCCTCTTCCCCCCCTCCACTTCAGCCCTCAGTTCGTTTTCAGTATTCAATAGTCTCTCGTGATTTGTGTCCCTCTCTCTCCCCAACTCTCTTTCCCCTTTCCCTTCTCTATGGTCCTCTGTTAGGTTTCTCCTGTTAGACCTATGAGTGCAAACATATGGTATCTGTCCTCTGCCTGACTTATTTCGCTTAGCATGACACCCTTGAGGTCCATCCACTTTGCTACAAATGGCCAGATTTCATTCTTCCTCATTGCCATGTAGTACTCCATTGTATATATATACACCACATCTTCTTGATTCATTCATCAGGTGATGGACATTTAGGCCCTTTCCATGATTTGGCTATTGTAGAAAGTGCCGCTATGAACATTGGGGTACATGTGCTCCTATGCATCAGCACTTCTGTATCCATTGGGTAAATCCCTAGCAGTGCTACCGCCATGCCTTTTTCAAGCTCAGCGCTTAATTTTATCACTATTGTCTAAATTCTTGGTCACTTATGTTGCTTATATCTGTTTTGACCAATTTCTTAGCTGTCACTTCTTCCTGGAAAAGAGTTCTTCCTTTCATCATTTTGGCTAGCTTTCTGTCTCTTATATGTTTTAAAAGCTTGTTATTTGCTCTGCACCTGTGAGTACTTCTAAATTAAAGGAGGCTCATGCACTGTTCAGGGCCTTTCCATTCAGGAAGTGTTTGTTAATGGTGTCCTTTGGTGTTTCTTGTTGTGACTTTGGTTATTTTATTTTCCTACTCTTAGTGATATTTGGGACTATCCACCATGTGTACTTTGGTTTTTCTTGAGTTCGCCCTAGAAAGGAAAACAGGCAAACAAACTGGGAAAGAAAGCAGGTATATGCACAAACAAATCAAACAAACAAGCAAACTGAAAACAAAACAAAACAAAAATAACAAAAGACAAAGGACAGTCTAAAAACATAAACCGAGAAATCCCAGGTACAAATAAAGAGTAGGGTGGAAGTAGTGATGTTGGAAGAGCATATACAAAAAGAGAAATGACAGGGGTGGTGAGAAAGAGAAATTAACCATTGACCAGGCAGAGAGACTAAAAGCCTTAATTCAGAGAGAGAAAACGGAGAATACTGCAAGAGATTGGGAGAAAAAAATGAAAATAATCTCCCCGGAGAAACTATATAGTCTGATTATTTCATAGAGAGAAAGGAAGGTAATGATGGAGTTATAGAACATGCATCAAAAGAATGTATTAAATATACCTGTTTAAGCAAACCTATAAGCATGATACCCACTCCAGAGGAGGGGAGAAATAAGAATGTAATAAAAGAGAGTATATCTAAATAGCAAGAATTGATCAAGAATTAATCACAACAGTGCATCAAAGTTGGTCTTGGGGGAGGGGCTGTTTGTTTCCGTGTCATGTATCAGGGCTCTGGTAAAAAAGTAGCTACCCAGCACAGACGGGCATGGTGTTTGGTATTGGCAGTTCTTGTCTCCACTGTGGGTTCTGCCGGACACTCCCTGCGGCCCTGCCTTGGTGGTTGTGGGAAGAAAAATGGCTACCTTCCCAGTCTCTTCCCAAACCAGGCCTTGCAAATCACTCTTTTGGGTCCGATCTCACTGTGCCACGGGCCCAGCCAAGGTGGGCTATGTTCTATGTGTCACTACCAGGTTCATCTGCAGATATTATTTTTTGTGCATTAATGATACCACCAGAAATGCAGTCCCATAAGCTGGAGCATTTTCTTGCAGGGGATCAAGTAGGGGAGCGGTTCCACCTGATGCCAACTGTGACCCTTGCGTACTGTCTATCCCAGAGGGAATTTCTCAGACCAGGGCACCCAGCCCAAAGAAAGCTCCGCAGTTAGAAATATGATCTCTCTCCTAAAGAGCTATGAGGCTGTCTTCTTAGTATACTCCCTCTTTTTTTCTCCCAGACTCTTGTGGTTCAGAGTCCTTTGGCTTTAGCCTTTCTTTGTTTGAAAGATGCAGAAGGGAAGAACGGAGCTCCCTATTTGTCCACCATCTTGCCTCCTCTCCTCTTCACATAAGATTATTCAAAATAACTTCTATCCCACTCCTAAATACACCATGCATTTTCATGCTTGTAAAGTTTTGCACATGATACTCAATACCTGAAATGCTTCTTTGTCCCCTTTACTTGGTGATTTCCCAAAATCATAGGACTGCCTACTGCTTAGCTGATCTTTAGAAATCTCCTTTTCCTTCTTTTCCAACCATTTGATAAGCACTTACTGGCCCAACTTTTATGCAGGAAACTATGGAGTAGAAGATGAATAAGACATTCTCTGTTTTCAGCTAACTCAAAATCAAATTCTCAGTTTTATTTTTTATTATGCTATTCCCATCTCTTTTTTGAAAACTGATTCTGAGTATAGGATAGCTTATTTGAATTTTTGGTTCCTAAAAATGTGAACTTTAATTCTGAAATACAGATAAATGTATGACTATATTCATATTAACCTTACATAGTTATTAGTACTGTGTGGATTACATCACAAGAAAAACTTAAAGAAAGCTGTTCCATTTGAAGAAATAACTAAATATTTATCATGTACATATAAGGACCAAAGCATTAACACAGACACAATTGCTTTGTGACAATTAGTGCTTATAGACATAAATACCATATACCTAATATGTGCACAAGTGCTATAATTTTAGGCACTGTGGGCAAAGTCAAAGAGGGCAAAAGCATCCTCTAACATGTAGAGTTCACCGTGTGATTATGTTTATGGAGTAGGAGCACTCAATAGTCACATTTGAAAAGACATTGATAAAAGCCTTTCTGCTATATCCTCCTTCCGAATAAAATTTCCTTTCTTGTGGTTAGATGAGAATTGTGGCTTACAAGATCATCATTTTTTTTCCTTTTTCATTGAATAAATTTGACATATAATATTGTGTAAATTTAAAGTATACAGTGTGTTACTTTGATACATTTATATATTATAATAATGTTATTTTAACAATATTTATCAGATTACATACATATAGTACGATATTATTGTCCCTATTCAATATGCATTAGATCTCTGTAATGTATGTAGTAGTCATTACAAGTTTGTACCCTTATATACCATCAATTATATTCCACCAACCCCCATCCCCTGGTAATCACTGTTTTTACTTAAGTGGATTAAAAACTCCTTTAGAATTGTGTCCTGTTTATTTGTCATTGCCTAACAGAATACATAGCACATAATAGTCATTTAATCTGTTGAATGGATGAATAAATGAATGAATGATGAATAAATACAGATAATGCTCATTTCCTCTGGCATTGGTATACATTATATATAATTTCATTTTTTCTGAGAAACATCTTAAGACATAATCTAAAAGAATATATGAGAATTTCTACTCTGAGATTTTTGTTGTCAGATTTTCAATTTTGAAATCAAAGTAATAGCTATTTTGGTCAAGTTGGAGAGTTTTGGGATACTCTGAAGTACAATTCCAAAAGAATCATTGCTGAAACAGGAGGGGAAAATGGAACAAACAAAAATATATAAATAAAGCTACATAGTTAGTAAGAAAAATTGCAATGTTGGTTTACCCAGTAGATAGACTAAGTGATGACTATAGTACTAAGTCTATTGCAGCAACAAAGAGAAATATATGGTTGTAACAAACGTATGTGGCATTTTGCAGTCAGAAATTATATAGGTAAGTTATTTTAATTTCAATACATATATGTATTATTTTTAAAAATAAAATTGTATTTTTAATTACAAAACATAATTTTTTAAAAGATTCTCATCTGGTCCTGCTGACACTGCAGGTTTCTATAGTGGGACACACAGATTTCACTCCTAACAAAGATTCTAATTAACCAGACATCTCAGAAAATGACCCATCTAGTCATTGTATTTGATGATGAAACAGTATTTTAGTAGGAAAGAAGATCTGGTAGGCATTTTCCTTCTTTCTGCTTTTTAAATATATAAGGAAATGAAGGGTGGTAGCAGGGATAATGATCCATAAAGTGGGCTTGAAATTCACATTCTCTTATATGTATTTATAGCAAAAAAAAAAAAAAAGAAATGTGTAATTTCTGCGGCTGCACATCTATGTGTCATGGAGTTGTTAAATTACCAATTATACTAAACAGTCACAACAAAGGACAGAAGAGAAAACCTGTACATGCTGATTTTTCAAAGTTCCTTTGCCCCTTTCAATAGGCAGTACTAAATGAAATTTCAATATCCAGAAACTTTCTGCCTGTCTTTTTTTTTTCTATTTGATAGTTTTCCTACATTCCCCAAAGATTTGACTCTTGCAAATAAAAGAGCTTAATTATTCTTATAAGGGGATTAGAGTTCCCACAAACAGTTTCTTTCTGTTTAAACATCATTGTAGGTATAACAAAATGCAAGTAGTACATAACCAATGCAGATGTTCATTGAAATATCAGAGTGAAATCTCAAAGAAGAGAGAAATATGTAAAAAGGTAAAGGGTTTTTTTAAGTACTATTATTGGCTGCTAACATTCAGGTCAGGGCTAGGGAGAATAAATTAGTGGGATAAAGCCATAACACAATAGCTGATGTTCATTCAGCTTTTTTGTTTGTTTGTTTGTTTATGCAATTTCCATTGTACCAGTTAAAACCATGTTTGGTAAGTTATGTAATAGCTTCCTAAAGAATTTCATTTTGTTGTAGTTACCGTACTTTAGCTATGTTTTGCATGTATGCCATTGTCATTTACTATTTGAGAAAAGCTATGCTACTACATTTAGGGGTTGAATATTGCTAAGTTATACTATCCCTTGTGTTTTTTTTTTTTAAATTCTAAAGTTATTAATTTCCTTGAATGGTCCACCTCTTATTGCTACTCTTTGGTGATGGTCTTATTCTCCAAAACAGGATCACTTTATTTAGCAAAATAGGAACACAAGCTTCCAAGGGTATATTTTCTGGAGGCTGGCTTCATGTGACACCAAAATCTTGTATCTTCATGAATCCAGTTCATCATCTTTCAGGCATGTTTTTGGCTACTGTACCCTAAACGAGTTGTTACTATGCTGAGAAGTTGATTTGCAGTGATCTTAATTCATTCATTAGGGGTTTATTACAATAAAGTTACAGAATTCCTGCTAGTGTTGAGATCCAACAAAAATCTCTTTTAGCACATTCTTCATTCTCCTATCTATTTAGAGGCTATTGGCAGAGTGGAAGTCCTAATAGCTTGTAGAAGGGAAACATAAATAATAACATTTGAAAACGTTGGCTCATCCTGTTTGTTTGGGTCTTGAGAAGGAGGAACTGTAGTTAACTTTATTCTTTTTCTTTTTTTGTTTGTAAGTTTGTGTTTGTGAATTTATAAGATCGGGTCGGCTTCTACAGTTTTGACTATGGCCAAAAGTCAAATCTGAATATTCTGGATTTTTATTTTCATATGTTTTAAATTTGATCTTCCCTCTACAATGCTGGTGGCACTTTTATCTGGGTGGTAAATATAAATCATATGCAACCTAAACTAAGCTTGGATGGTCTCCTGAGGGCTGGTGTTTTTGGCAATCTTAACATGATGTCACACCCAAAGAGGAAATGACTCATAGTGGATTAAGGCATATG
Source organism: Helogale parvula (assembly GCA_004023845.1). Taxonomy (NCBI): domain Eukaryota; kingdom Metazoa; phylum Chordata; class Mammalia; order Carnivora; family Herpestidae; genus Helogale; species Helogale parvula. The sequence continues at coordinate 180,722 of PJEM01003242.1, forward strand.
TAGATTTCTTTTCTTTTTAATTTTCATCTCCATGCCAGTTATCTAAAAATTTCTCCTCAGTCTTTGGTCCTATTCTCTGATCCCAAACTCAACCCATGCTCACTATTCTTCTGTCTTTTTCACCATATTCCATTTTCTCACTTGCTTCTTCCTCTGATCTTGAATAACTAATCTCTTCCTTGAGAAGATGCTTAGAATTTCTTTCTTTATACTTTAATTTCATTTCTTACTTTAAATTAGGATATACTTCAAATGTTCAGAAAAGCAAGAGAATAATTTAAGAAACACTCATGTACACACCATTGAGATTAAACAAACTTAATTCTCTGAGGTGCTTTGTCTAAACTGGGGACTACCTGTTCCTTGAATGTTCCTAGATAAAAAGCTTATACAATATTCTAAGCCTGGTGTGGTGGTGGTGGTGGTGGTGGTGGTGGTGGTGTGTGTGTGTGTAGATTATAAAGTACTGATTCAATTTGTTTTTAGCATTTATAAGTCCACTCAAGTATTTTATTTCTATCTTAGTCAGTATGGTAAGTTATATTTTAGATAGGTTATATATTTTTACTAGGCAAAAATCCATTAAAGCTTCCAAATTCATTGGAATACATTTTTAAAGTTTTTGCCTATGATTTTTTTCCTTGCCCCAGATACAATTACTTTCAGTCTTCCCCAAAGAGTACAGAAAGTAGAACACAGAGTTTGGAGACTGTTTCTGTGCTGAGGGGGCTCTAAGAGAAGATGTCCTGCATTAAGGGTTGTAACTTGGGAATTTGTTTTTAATAAAAGTACTAAAGTACTAAAGGAGAAGAAACATTAAATTTATAGTAATCACATAGAATTCAGCTCACTGGGGTTTTTAAATAGTGATTTTTTTAGCTTTAATTATTTAAACTAGGGAGACCTTATATTTAGTTTTTGCTTCTTATGATGAAATAATTACGCTGGAATGTCCAAGTGTCTGATTTTTTCCCAGTATGGATGTATTAAGGTAGAAAATACCTTGATTTTTCTTCCAATGGTTACAGAAGGAAAGGTCACAGCTTCCAAAAAATCTCATTCCAGGAAGATTCATGATTGAAATATTGCATTCTTTAATTAATGAGAATGAAATATGTGGGTGAACAAGTGTATCATTTTTGGCTTTGATTCCCAAATAGAAAACATATCAAGTAATTTAATAATTTAAAATGTATCAAAATATTTTATTAAATCTTAATCCTATTCTATTATATGTTCTTATACACTTGACCCTTGAACAAAGCAGGAATAGGGCACAGACCTGTCCCCCACGGCCCCGTGCACTCAAAAATCTATGTATAACTCTTGACTCAGAAGAAACTTAACTACTAATAGCCTACTTTTGACTGGAAGTGTTACTGATAAAATAAACAGTCAATGATTAACACATACTTTGTATGTATTTTTGTATATTGTGTACTGTGTTTTTATAATTAAATACACTACATAAAAATGTTAAGAAAATCATAAAGAAGAGAAAATATATTTATAATACTATAATGTTAAAAATCCATATGTAAGTGGACTCACACCATTCAAACCCATGTTGTTTAAGGGTCAGCTATATATGTGAAAGAATATTTTTTTTAACTTAGGAGCATTCATTGTTTAAAAGAAAAGTACCTTGGGTTTCTATTTCAATATTCAATATCATGGGTCTTGCCAGGTTGTGGTCTTCTGACACCCAAGAAAACCCAGTTCAATCTCTTGGATATAAAACAAACAATCTGTGCAATGTTGTAAAGTGTCACATCTTGTGCCCCAGTGCTATAAGAGGACCTTAAAGGCTTATTAGGAACAGTAGGATAGTGGTAGAATAATTGTTACTATATTAGCAAATATTTTTAATAGGTGGTGGTAGACACTATACTAGGTACTTTACTTACAATATTTTATCTAATATTCATAAGCCCTTAAGGTTAAAATTCTTATTATCTTTGTTTTACCATAGTGGAAGTTAAGTCTCAGAGAAGTGAAATAATTTCCCCAATGATACAGTGCTATTAAGTGACAGTACCAGGACTTCTCTAACTCTAAAATCCATATTCATAACCTGTATAATATATTTGCCTGCCTGACAAGGGATGAATTAGAAATGCGGGACCTAAATAAATATGATTAAAGTCAAGGTGAATTGTGTATACCCAGAACAACATTTTTGGCCTAAAGACATTTCTAATATGCTTGAATCTTAAAATAACTTATCTAAACTGTAAGATGTAACTGATGTCACTGCTCACTGAGGCACATTTTGTTGCCAAAATGTTTCATTAGAAAGTGAACTATTCTTTGAAACAAATATATATCCATTTAATAATGTGCAGATACCTTGCCAAGGACCCTGATTTCTGTGCTTTCTTTTTCAGTTGCAGATCCTTGCATATCTCCATACTAGACAACCTTCTTCAATGATGACCACACTGAATCCTAAAGAGACTTGTGAGTTGTGAAGGCAGAGGGAAAGGAGGAAACAAAGAGGGAGAGATTGAAAAGGGGAGAGGGTGGCATGATCGATACAAGGTGTTAAATATACTATCACACAATAGTTATTTTCTTCTCTTCAAAGGAAAATTCTGTGTTCTGTAGAATATAGTAGCTATAACCATAGGGAAGTAACATGAGGTGGAAAATAAAAGTTCTTTGGAATCAGATAATGATGATGATAATGATGATAACAGTAATAATAATGATAGCAGCTCTCATTTACTGAGTGTCTGCTATATGTCAGCTGCTTTCCTGAGCACTTTACATCTATTATTGCAACTAATCCTTCACAAATCCTGTAAAGCCCAAATGACTATTATCCCCATTTTATAGATGTGGAAGGTGAGGTATAGAGTGGTTAAGGAATTTTGCAAGGTCACACAGTAAGTAACTGATTAGACTTTCAATTCAGGTTGTCTTACTTTAGAAAGTGTAATCTAACTAAATCTGGGTTCAATTCTGATCTCTTTAACGTAGAAGCTGACTTCCAGCATATCATTTACTTTTCTGAGTCTTATTCTCCTTATATGTGAAAACAGAGAGCTATGATTTAGATGTCTGAGGTGATATGCAGAAAGGCACTAAGCATGGCCCATAGTAAATGCTTAATTGATATTGGCTTTTCATCCTCCTACCTGATGTTCTGGAGTAGGTTTACTCAAATTGTGATCAAGAGAATGTTAGACCTTTCTTCTCAATGTGAGTCACTGAGAATAGAATCCACAAGAAACTGGAGTTGATTAATAGGGTTTTATTTTAGTTTGGCCTAACGGCCCCTCCCGAGTACATGTAAGTTCTCAGAAGAGAGCGCCACTGAGCAGGATCTCAGGGTTTTTAAGGGCTTTGGCAAGACAAAATAAGTCATCATTTAGTTAACCAATCATAGTGTAAGGACGCAGGTCTGAATTCAGCTTCTCACAATCATTAGACAATAGAAGGGCACACGTTGCCCAAGGAAGGAGAGATCACCCTTGTAATGCCCAATCAAGAAAGGCCAGCCTACATCTTCAACATTTCTAAGGGCGGGCCTAAAGATGGAGGCTATAAGATAATCATACCTATTGCTTAAGACTAGTCACGCCCTACGTGAGGGTCCTGGGCCCACTCTGTAATTGGTCAATACTCTAAATGTTGTGATTGACTCCCACCAAAAGTATCGATGTATGGTTAAAGTTACTGCCAGTATCGATAGGGGATAGGAATTGGATCGCTGTGCCTGTGTCACGATTTCCTATAACTCCCCCTTCCCAAAACTCATAAAAGCTTTACCCCGCCATGTTCGAGGCTCTCCACAAGGATCCACTGTGTTGGTGAAGTCTGTGAGCCCAAGCTTATAAGCCGGTAATAATAAAGCCCTTTGCTTTTGCATGCGTGACTTGGTCTTCCTGGCAGTGTCTGGTTTTTAGGACAATATTATAAATCTGGGCATAGCAATAGCTTACAGCATTCTATAGTGGTCAATCATATTTTAACACACAAAAGCTACTTTTGGCGGGAACCTATCAATTTTAGAGTTCTTTGTCTCAGGAGGAGTTCGAAATGACCAATCATAGTTAGAGGGGGAAGGCGAAGAGGTTATACAGAAACACGAACTTTTGCAGTTAAAGGGCGAGGTTGCTTAACACAGAACTTTGAAAAACAAAATTTGCCATTAGGTTACAATCAATTGTTTCATCTTAGGGCTTTCCAGAGCCCAGTTGCTCAACCTTTAATTATTTACCAAAATGGGAGTGAGCGAGTGAAACAATTGTTGGTATTTTAGGGTCCAGTTTGACTTGAGGGGGTAGGGTCTTAGAAGAACACCTTTAACATAATCCTCTTTTGTGTTTATTAAACATGGAATAAGAGGATTTCTTATGTTCAAGGATATTCATTTCATAACTGGAAGGTTTTATATAGTAAAAAAAAAAAGCAAAGGAAAAATTTAATGTCATTTTCTTTCTGTAATAATAAAAGGAAATTATTAAATACACTTTGAATTCTGAACAGATGCATCTTTCTGGCTATATAAATCAACAGTATCACAAACATGTCAACCAAATATATAAATCTGAGTCATCATCATCACTTCATAACATTACAGATATGATAATGAAATTAGAAAAAAATAATAATATAGGAGCCAACTTTCTTTGCTGTATCCTCAAGACAACATCATGCATATTAGTGAATGCATGCAAATAAACACATGCATGAGAGTTGGAATATAGGTGCACACACATGCACATACATACCTATAAATGTGCAGAGAAAGATGAAGCAAAGTACAAACATTTCCTCAAAGTTCACATACACCCTTCTGAAATGCACAAGAGGTCAGAGGAGAATTACCTTGTTTAGAGCTAATTAACTTTATGTATAAGGAAGTGTATGGAAGAAGGGGAAATTCTGTTCCTCTAGTTAACCTGCATAAATCCATTCCCTCACACAGGTATAGAAAAAGTCTCTGTCTAATTAAGAAGGTAGAGGGAAGCTAAGATGGCAGCATAGCAGGAAGACCCTAGGCTTTCATTTTTCCTCAAACACAACCAAATAACTATCAAATAATTCTGAATACCCAAGAAATCAACTTGAGGACTTGCTGGAAGCTGTTACTGAAGTAGGCATGTTTGCAAGGCGGGTGCCACCTGTCAGATGGCAACCAACATTTACACACACTCAATTTTTGCTTGAGCACTGACCCCCAAGGCACCTGGCTGACTGATATCAGACCTTATGAAAAAACTTATTATAGGAGTTTCTTCTTTTATGATTATAGGAGTAAATATTACATTTCCTGAGAAACCTGTTTTATTTCTCCTCAAGAAAACAGGTTATTGAACCCTGCTCACAAAGAATTAACCCTTGTTTTTGCTATGCTAAAAACATTGCCTTGTATATGAATGCTAAAGATACATTCCTTCCCCATGTGATAAATATCTAGTCACCTACATCAATCACTATTGATAAAGATTATGCATGATTCTTGTACCAATCTATGTTCTAGAAATTTTTAACATACCAAAGAATTTGTCATCAGAAATCATTGTCTAAGGCAATTGCCACTCCTGTTTTGTACCCCATACATTTTTTCAATAAATAAAGCTGACTCTGATCAGTGCAGAGATGCCTGCCTGGTGATCAGAAAGAAACTGAGGCCCTCTAACTCCCTTTCGCTGACACTGTCCATCCTTCAGGGAGCCCTGGAACTGCTGGAGCTGGACTCCTGCAAGGACTGACAGAACAAACTTCACAAATAGAGAAAGAGAAGAGGCCACATCAAGGAAGATAAGAAGTAGGGAGATATGGTTTGGAGGAGAAACAGATCACAGGTACTATGGAGGGGAGGGACCCCTGGTTGTAGAGAAAAGTGAGAGGGTGGCTTGCACAGGGATATGGACAAGATGAACACTCTCCCAAAATCGTTTGCTGGGAAAATGAGAGGGGCTGATTTTCATGAGTTGTTGAAACCAATGGGGTTTAAAGACTGAAGTTTTAAAGGTCTGGGGGCTTTGGTGGGATAAAGATGTGAGAGCAGGGCCCTACTTCTGGAGAGAAGGCAGGCAAACAACCTCAGAGTAGACAGTACAATCTGAGGATCACCTAAGCTGCACAGGAAGAGACTATTCCCTCTTATTGGAGTACATCTGTGAGAAATGGCATTCTAGAGATGACCCTCCAAGGACAAAAGAATTGGTGGGTATCAATTACCTCCCTTGCCTTTCACCAGAGGTACAGAGACACCTGCTGAAAGCAGCTAATCGGGACATTGGCTGTTTAGCAGGTTTTGCTCCAAATCCCACACCCCTGCACTCTGTCAAGACTGCCAGTCTCAGCCAAATTTGAATTAGTCCCAGTGCAGCAAGACCTCTCACAGAAGACAACCCCACCAGGTACCTAAAGTTTTGAGTTTTAAAAATCAACTGGCCTGGTTGAGATAGAGCCCAACATGCATTGCACTGCTCCAGGCAGGCAGGCAGGCAGGCAGGCAAACAGAGACAGACAATGTTTAAACAACAATCTGAAAAATGTCTGGAATGCGTTAGGGGAAATTGTTTGCTCTTCTGGGAGTGGATCCCTGAGATCAGCAAGTGTAGAAGGCACTCTTCAGGAACAAAGAGCTGGCTGGCACCATTGTCCTCCTCCTGTTTACTGACAGGTTTATGATGCACATAAACCAACTTCAGGAAACAGCACAGCACCAACACTAATGCTTTCACAAAGTACCACCTCCTATGCTCTGCTAGTACTGCTTTTCTTGGGCAAGTGTGCCTAAGGACCCGTGGGGCAGGCTCCTTCCTCAGAAGGCCAACAGAAAAATCTGCAGACACAATGTCTATTGACCATAGAGTTCTATAAAGCTTCAGTTCTGATAGAAGTAGCACTAGGTCTCAGTTAACAGGAATACTAGAGCATGCCTAGTTAAAACTCGCCACATTCTGGCCAAAGGTTAAACACTCTACTCCAGACAAGAAGAGCCTCTGAAGATGAATGACCTGAGGGATAAAGCAGCCTAAACACACCAGTAGAGTGCATGCAACATACACTAGAGACACATCTTGATGTGCCAGGCCTTGGACACTATAGAGCATCTTCTTCATAAAGACATTAATCCCCAGAGCAGAAAACAAAACAGGCTTTTCTAACACAGAAAGGAAGAAACCTAGACAAAATGCCAAGATGGAGGAATTCATCCCAAAAGAAAGAACAAAGAAAGATCATAGCCAGAGATCTAATCAAACATATATAAGTAATATGCCTGATGGAGAATTTAAAACAACAATCATAAAGGTACTTTCTGAGCATGAAAAAAGCATGGAAGACACCAGTGGGATCCTTACCTAAGAGATAAAAAAAAAGTTAACAATCAGGCAGAAATTTAAAAATATAGTAAGTGAGATTCAAAGCAATCTGACTGTAATGGCCACAAGAATGAAAGAATTAAAAGAACAAATAATTGATGTAGAAGATAGAATAATGGAACAAAAAGAAGCCGAACAAAAAACAGGGAGAAATACTCTGGATCATGAGAATAGACTTGGAAACTCAGTGGCTCCATAAAATACGGTAACATTTGTGGCATAGGAATCCCAGAAGAAGAAGAGAGAAATGGGGGCAGAATGTTAATTTGAGGAAATGATACCTAAAGACTTCTCTAATCTGGGGACGTAAACAGACATCCAGACCCAGGAGGCACAGAGAACTCCCATCACGATCAACCAAAGCTGGCCAACAACAAGACTTATTGTAGTAAAATTTGAAAAATACAGTGATCAAGAAAAAATCATAAAAGTAGAAAGACAAAAGAAGTCCTTAATCCATAAGGAAATACCCACAAGGCTTGCTGCAGATCTATCCACAAAAACTTGGCAAGCCAGAAGTGAATGGTATGATATATTCAACGTGCTGTTTTGGAAAAATCTGCAACCAAGAATATTCTGTCAGGCAAGACTACCATTCAGAACAGGAGAGATAGAGTTTCCCATACAAACAAAAACCAAAGGAGTTTGTGACCATTAAACCAGCCCTACAAGAAATTAAAAAAAAGGGGGGGATTCTGAGTAGGACAAAAGAACAAAAGTGACAAAGACAAGTAAGGAACAGAGAAAAATATCCAGAAACAATGACAAAACAAATAATAAAATAACATTAAATACATATATGTCAATAATTTCTCTGAATGTAAATAGCCTAACACCTTAATCAAAAGACATAGGATATCAGAACAGATAAAGAAAAACAAACCCATCTATATGCTGCCTTTCAGAGACTCATTTTAGACATAAAGACACCTTCAGTTTGGAAGTGTTGGGATGGAGAAATATTAATCATGCAAAGCTGGAGTATCAATGCGTATATTGGAATAATTAGACTTTAAAATAAAGACTGTAACAAGAGTTGATGAAGGGCACTATATCATAATAAAAGTGGCCATCCAACAAGAAGACCTAACAACTGTAAACATTTATGCCCTGAACTTGAAGTGCCCAAAAATGTAAAACAATTGATAACAAATATAAAGGAAATCACTGATAATAATAAAATAATAATAGGACACTTTATTTTTTTATTTTTAAGTTTTGTTTGTGTTTATTTTTCTATTTTAAGTTTGTTTTTATTTTTTAATTTTTTAAAAAATAACTTATTAGCAAGTTGGTTTCCATATAACACCCAGTGCTTTTCCCCACTAATGCTCTTCCCCATGACCATCACCCCCCTTCCACGTCCCCCTTCCCTCTTCAGCCCTCAGTTTGTTGTCAGTATTCAAGAATCCCTCATGCTTTGCTTCACTCTCTACCCTAACTCTTCCCCCCCCCTTTCTCCTTCCCATGGTCCCCTATTAGGTTTATTATGTTAGACCTTTGAGTGAAAACATATGGTATCTGTCCTTCTCTGCCTGACTTATTTCACTTAGCATGACTGATGCATAGGAGCACATGTACCCCAATGTTCATAGCAGCACTTTCAACAATAGCCAAATCATGGAAAGAGCCTAAATGTCCATCGACTCATGAATGAATAAAAATGTGTATATATATATATATATATATATATATACACACACACACACACACACACACACACACACACACAATGGAATATGACATAGCAATGAGAAAGAATAAAATATGGCCATTTGTAGCAAAGTGGATGGACCTTGAGGGAGTCATGCTAGGGCACTTTAACACTCACTTACATCAATGGACAGATCTTCTAAACAGAAAATCAACAAGGAAACGATGGCATTGAATGACACACTGGGCCAGGATGCCCAAAGTAATCACCCCTGACTACAGCATTAATGACATTTGGAGACAGACAGGTCTTTGTTGTGGGTTGGATGGGTGGAGATCCTGTGAGTATAAGATGTTCAGAAGCATTTCTGGTCTCTACAGACTGAATGCCAGTAGTACACCATATCCCCTAAAGTTGTGACAACCAAGAACATCTTCAGACATTTCCAAATGTCCTATATGGAGAAAAACTATCTCTGAATGAGATCACATACAAATGATCTAAGTTTAAAAATGGTGAAAACTGAATAAGCTCTGTATTCAACAGTAATGTACCAGTGTCCGTTTCTTGGTTTTGTACTACAAACCAAAAAGGTACTGCATAACAGCTTCTCAAGATGTTATCACTGGGGGAAATTGAAGGAAAAGTACACGAGGCTCTCTGTACTATTCATCCAAACTTCTGTGAATTTATATTAATTATTTCAAAATAAAAATAAACAAAAACCCTTGCCCTGTGGTTTATGTGCAAGGCTGTGGCACATGCCTTCTCTGACATAAATAAATTGGAAAAAGTGAAAGAGAAGAATAGTTTTTAACCTATTCTTCTAAATATAATAGTTAGCCTATACTTTTACTAAAAATTCTGCAACAGGTATCTGGAATAAAAAATTAAAGTCTAGCTAGCCAACCCTCTAGGACAGTTTCCCATTATACTTTAGTCATTTAACGTCTAAATACACATCCCCTGCGAAGAAAAGAGAAAGAGAATAGAAAGCTACATATGGAACTTAAGTCTGAACGTGAAAAATTGACCCAGCAGATGATCAAGTATCAGAAAGAACTGAATGAAATGCAGGCTCAAATAGCTGAAGAGAGCCAGATTCGAATTGAACTGCAGATGACACTGGACAGTAAAGATAGTGACATTGAGCAGCTGCGGTCACAGCTCCAGGCCTTGCATATTGGTCTGGACAGTTCCAGTATAGGCAGTGGGCCGGGGGATGCTGAGGCAGATGACGGCTTTCCAGAATCAAGACTAGAAGGATGGCTTTCATTGCCTGTGCGAAATAACACTAAGAAATTTGGATGGGTTAAAAAGTATGTGATTGTAAGCAGTAAGAAGATTCTTTTCTATGGCAGTGAACAAGATAAAGAGCAGTCTAACCCTTACATGGTTTTAGATATAGACAAATTATTTCATGTCCGACCTGTTAGACAAACAGATGTATATAGAGCAGATGCTAAAGAAATTCCAAGGATATTTCAGATTCTGTATGCCAATGAAGGAGAAAGTAAGAAGGAACAAGAGTTTCCAGTGGAGCCAGTGGGAGAAAAATCAAATTATATTTGCCATAAGGGACACGAATTTATCCCGACCCTCTATCATTTCCCAACCAACTGTGAGGCTTGCATGAAGCCGCTATGGCATATGTTCAAACCCCCTCCCGCGTTAGAGTGCCGTCGCTGCCATATTAAGTGTCATAAGGATCACATGGACAAAAAGGAGGAGATCATAGCACCTTGCAAAGTTTATTATGATATTTCGACGGCAAAGAATCTGTTGTTATTAGCAAATTCTACAGAAGAGCAACAAAAGTGGGTTAGTCGGTTGGTGAAAAAGATACCTAAAAAGCCTCCAGCTCCAGACCCCTTTGCACTGTCATCTCCTAGAACTTCAATGAAGATACAACAAAACCAGTCTATTAGACGGCCAAGTCGACAGCTTGCCCCAAACAAACCAAGCTAGCTGCCTTCTGTGAATGCAGTCATTATTCCAGGTGGTCATATTCTTCCAGTTAAAACAAGACTGAAATGTGATGGCCCAAAATTTCTTAAAAAGCTATATTTTCCTGAGAGACTGATATACAAACACACACATACATATATGTATCTCCCTTTATTCCTGCAATATAAATTATAAATCTTGGAGATTTTCTGCTCTCTTGTTGAGCAACAAGTTGAACCAACAATGATTGGTCAGTAGAGTAAGAAGATCACGCGCAGCCCTCGCGGAGGTGTCCCTGAGGCGCTCTCAGCGGTCATTCACGCTACATTGCACAAAAGGATTGAGAAGAGTTACAGTTTAAAGAAATCATCTTTTCAGCTTCAACAGAGAGGTTTCACCAGCACATTTACCAGAAGAGTCTGGGAACGGATTCCACTACAGTGATGGAGACTGCACTTTTATGAAGTGACCATGATACTGTGTGTGTGTGCGTGCGTACATATATAGGTCTGTCGCTCTCTGTATGCGCGTGCACACACACCCATAGAACTGTATTACTGCGAGAGGGTTCTTCAGATGTCCCATTTATTTTTTTATACACAGCAATCAGATATCATAACACACTGCAGCTGCAACTATGCACTTGTGTAAAAAGCCATAACGTTTGATCTGTATCACTCATGTGTGTGCCCCATGGGAACTGCATGATCATAGTTAAGCAGTTACTGTCACAAGCAGTTTGGAGTTAATTATATCAGTTTCCTAATGCTTCATGATAGGCAACTTTCCCATTTTGAATGCCTTAATTTAATTTTTTTAAGTCTCACCTTTTTCTGTATTTTGAACAAAAAGTGTTTACCAGCTCTTAGGATGCAAATCGCTTTGCAAAAGAAAACCAGTGCACTATTTTTACATGTACTAGTTATCAGTGTCAGCCTTTCTTGATTGTATAACAGAATTTTTCTCAAGTACCAGTAATAGAAACAATAATGGATAGTATTGGAATTAATAGGTTTTTTATGTTTATTGCTCCTCCCGCCCTGCGTACAGACCTCAGTATTATTAGTATGTGACTATGAAACCTTTGCTTCGCTTTGAGTTTGCTGGCCACCCTCGATGTGTTCTTATTTCTGGTAGAGACATTTGTGACTATTTTTACATTTTCACACTCAAGATTCTAAGATTATCTCAACTATAAAGAAGACTAAGACATA